>CAJDSM010082902.1:0-12421 GCA_903981925.1 Ostrea lurida
ACAATATTTTTATTTATGTCAAAGTTTGTATACAGCTTTTATAGCATTGCTTCGGAAACGTTTGAGTAACCAGGGCCAAAAGCGTGATGTGGCCATCAAGCGTGAACCGAACGGCGAGTTTTTAAAACTTGACAGCATATTGATCAAGAATTGCAGACTTATTGATGCATGGTGTATTTTGCTGATTTTTATACTTTCGTCTTCAATAACAATCATGAAAAGAACCGGCAAATTGAAAACGAGAGCACAAATCGATGATGTAATATGGAACAGTGATGGTATGATGTTAAAGAATCTTGTGATAATTGACATAACTATTAAGTATATCAATTGTAATGATGTCCTGGTTGATGCATCTCATTTTAAATCAGCGAGATTGAATTCATTTAGAGTATTTGCGAATGATTGACACGCTGATGAATCATACTTTCTTCGTGGCTACATTAAACTATGAATAGAGAGAATATGAAAAATTTCCATTTTGCTATACTAGCGAGTTTTTAAAATCATAATTGTTTTTATCAAATGGAAGCTTACTACGTATATTACTCGCCTATAGTCGGATGTTTGGAGTAACATTGTATCCAAAAATTCTTGCCGACCAATACATAGGGAGTATTTTTCTAGTCGGTGGAAACCTACCAATTTTAAAACATCTCCGACTTCTCACTATCATTGTCCAGTAAAATTAGCTGGATAGAAATATTAAAAAAATATTATTGAAACTTGATAATTATAAGAAAATTAACTATGATATTGATTTTTTCTTGGAAGAAAGATGATTAAATCCGGCCATCATTTTTAGCAATGTTTTTGAAAAAGGGTAAAGATCATGGTGCCTTCGATTTTGAAATTGTCAACCGATTCTGACAAAAAGTTGTACCGGACTTTATAAGCTGGTCAATGGCAACATCTTTCAAAATAATTCCCACCCCACCCACCCACCCCCCCAACTAACTTATAGGATTGAACGACTTATAGGAAGAGCATAGACGGTCTGCATGATTTTCATTCCAATACATATCTTGCATATATGGTTGAATTTCTTGAATATATGCAATGTATTCTCGTGACAATGCTAATTCCTGCCTTATTTCATAAACAACGCTATTAATTAATTTTCAACTAGAGCAAGATTACGACCACGAAAAGTTTCATACCGAAAAAATTATTTTGCTTTCAAGGCAACTCATTGTCCCAAATATCTCATTGGCAAATTCTTGCTCAGAGTTAAAATCTTCAATACAAAATGCTTGAAAACTTGAAAATTCTCAATATTGCCCAAAATCATGCTAAAGTTGGAGCTAAATCTTGCTAAAATCGACACCTCAGCCAAAAAAATATAATTGGTGACGTAAATTAAGATTAAAAATGAAAGACATTGATCCATCAAACTGTTAATTATACAGCATTTTAATTTTCCATAAAAATTGGGGGGGCCAGTTGCTGTGTTTGTCCATCTTGTTCTTTGGTAAATATCCCTAACCATCTTTTATAAAAAGGCGAAGTAAACAAAGTGTTAAACGGTAGATCACAGTCCAAAAACATATACAAAATCGAGTGTAGGGCCAACACGGACCACCGAAAAGATAACGAAGGCAGGATAGGTGTCATGGAAGGTAAACATCTCTGCTGACTGGTCACACCCGACCGTGCAGCCTAATCCGAAACAAAGTAAACGGGAGTTACCTGTCGTAAATCTAGTTACGGAAAATTCCGGAGTATCCGGATTAACTCAAAGTAAATGGAGAAACAAAATATATAAATCAGTAGACCACAGGGCCTCGTCAACGGAATTTTATAATTACAATGCAATAATCCGACTCCCAAAAACGTACTCAACATTCATTCGTTTCTTAATATATCTGCGTTATGATAATGAAACAGATATGGAAATACGGTGAGCTAGTATCGATTTCTCCCCTTTAATTATAATCGTGACGAAGCCCCGGGTCCTTATAGCGTTAAATTTGCTAATCCTATATTCTAATCAATCGGGAAAGATATAGTTGTATAAAACCTAATATTTGGTTTGCCCGGCAATAATATAAAGAAGAAATAAATGCAGTTTCTTTCCTTTTTTGAATCACAGGAACTTTTCCTCCATGGCCCAAATGAATACCGCATTCGATGGTCAATTCGCATTTTTTTAGTACGTCTCTTATGTGTCAGTCTGCATCCTTGCCTCATAGTCATCCACAGATCATCCGCCCGAATATGTCAACATGGATCTATAAAAAATGTTTACTAAGCATTTAGATACTAAATACATACTAAAACTTAATTTGTACTTGCACAAAGCCACGTGTCTTCTTTGTCAAACTTCCGACATTATTCTCTTCTTTATTTAACGTACCCGCCTAAACTCGTAGACTACACGAGTTGACTGAAGAGTATGAATTGACTATATGAGAACGCGTCTTCATGGTTGGTTGATTTGAGTTCATGTGATCAAAAAACGATAAGGAAAAATGCAGTTATTCTGCTTATAATGTTGATTGGTGCAAACAAATAATGGGTATTTTTACGAAATTACAGATCTTATACACGTGATTGATCATGGATGTAAAAATAACGTTCGTAAGAAATATTGTTAACGAGACGACTTCAAAATGCCGATTATTGGAACCCGAATGCCCCCACCCCCTTGTTGTAAAATATAGAATAGTGTCAAAATTTTAATAGAGGCAAAACGTTCGTTGACATAGCACCGTTGCATTGACTTGCAATGACGTCCACAATATCAAAAATACTAATCTAACTTCTGCATGGAGACGTAATATTCAAAAATTTGAAAAAATAATTCGATACAACTATAGTGTACCAGTAGGCGTAAGCACAATTTTCAGTAAATATATAGCTACTCGATTCTTCTATTGACAGAACTCGCCATGCCTCTGTTATTGACAAATCAGTGATTCCCTGATCCACAAATACGCAGAGCAAACCAGGCTGAACTGGGGACGGAATCCGGCCTCCCGTAATCTGATCCTCGGGTCCAAGACGCTTCTACCAGTCAAAGAAGTCAATTGGAATCGATTACACAAATGTGACTTTCCGTGATGTCACACCGAATAGCCACACTGACTGGAGTGGCACCGAACGGTGTCAGTTCAATTGATATGTCTCGCATTAAATGTATTATGATTAAGTCAGCTTGCCTTGCCATATTGATTCCAAAAAAATGACCAGACTCAATCACGCGAGGCAAGTCTCTTTATCAACAAATTTCTTATTCCAAAGACATTGGGTTTCCCGTACTTAACTCTGCAATGAATGTCACAAATTCTAATCGATCACTTTAGTTAGGAAGGATTTTAATCCAGAAAATGTCGTGGGGCTTCAAGGCCGAATAACGTGATGTTTAACAAAAGTTGATGGACTCAGAACACGCGTTTAGTATATCGAAAAATCAAAAATAAAGAGTGACCAACGAATTACTTTTTATGTTTTTTTATTTTAACATTACATATATACGACAGCAGTAAAACATAAGTTACTTTTTCCCTAGTATATGACGAAATATTTAAGAGTTTGATGCTTAAATTCTTATTACATTTGTATATATGCTGATTCACGTTGGTTATTTACCTGGTGGTTTTTTAACACGGGATTCTATTTTGACTGGACTAGTGGAAAGATTATAGAATACAGATTATCACTAAGCCATATGGTTGACTGATTTTTCATTACCTTTGTTGAGACTGGTCATTTTCCTGCCTAGATTTGACTACGAGTAATCCTGTCTTACTTTATTTCGACTAAGGGCTCACGGCGGTGTGACCGGTCAGCATAGGCATGCTTACTCCTCCATTGGGCACCTGATCCACCTTCGCCTTTGTCGGCGATGTCCGTGTTTGCCTTACATCGATTTTGTATGTGTTTTTTTTTAGATGGCATTTACCGTTTGGAGCCACAATGTTAACTTCCCTTTTTTGTATTGCCGAAGTAAAGGAACTTAATTAATGTGACGAGGAAGAGCCAATGGCGTTCTTTTAAAGCGCATTTTTAGGAGCAAGGATATCGTCTTTTCCGCTCTGAAAAAATCGAGTGTATCGAACTACATTTTCCCTTGGTTTGTATGCATTTGCCCGTGAATTCACAGAAATAACTATACAACAAATAAAAGGTGTTAGATGTTTCAACATCTGTACAAACACTATAGAAATTAACATAAACCAAAAACTCATTGGCTGTAAAATGATAATAAAACAAGATTGTCTGCTTCTACAACCACATGATCAATTATGGACTAACAGCACACAATTTTACCGAAATTAAATTGAGTATATATTGGTCTAGGCGCCAGTGACTATGACAGAAGACAATTGGAATGCTCTACACGATATGATAATATACCAGATACCAAATGCAGTAAAACCTTTGCAGATGGTTGTTACCTTGTGTCAGTCAGTTATGACGTTCGATCTCGCATTTGAAATCCCGAAGACATGATACGTACCAAAGTCCGTTACCATTCTATACCTTCTGTGTTGGTAAACGGAAGTGATCAAGAATTAATAGTTAACGATCGCAATATGTTCTGTTCAGGTCGAACAAAGTTTGTTAACAAGATTGTTTTTGTCTTTAAGGTGATTACTTGACCATTGCATTTAACACGCAACTTGATTTAACGTCCACATTTGAATCGTGCTTACACTCGCTACTGCCCTTCAAAAGACGAAAATTTCCAAAAATCATGCTTTCATTTAAAATCCCAGTCAAGGGACGGAAGAATATTGCATAACTACTACGTACCTCGCGATACGTGGATTCCAAAACTTCATAACGAAGACTCGATATCTCGTGCTCTCCCCGTGACAAAACAGCAAAGATATATTGTCTGGATCTAGTAAATATCCAACCAAACGTCCTGTCTTTACTCCTACACGAAAACATTGACAGCTGTCAAGGAGCAACCTCAGAACGTTATTGTGAAACTATTTACGATATGCCAGAATGGTGAAATCAAATGTGGATTCTTAAAAAATCGTCTAAATAAACTTCTAGTGAATTTGACAACCAGAACCTTTCACATGGATCAACATCAAGAACATATGATCCTTTCAACACCACACGAACAACCATCTCTCACCCGATAATTGAAAGACAAAGGCTTGTTTAAACATTATAGACAGTTGCTTCTTTCAAACAAAAAGTGGAAAAAGGAGAAATTCTGTATCTAGTGTCCGCCATTCAAAAATGATTTTGGTAATGAACTTCGAACTCCAGCTCTCTACCACTGCAGCCACACACCGTATTTATTGCGGCGAGTGGATGATGCTAAGTCCTCGAATAGTCACTCCCCAACATCGCGTGTATATATTTTCGTCACTTTCTCCATCTATCTGTATCTCCTTGCTATTAACTGTACACGATGAAAGCTGATGTGTCCTATTGTGAATTCCAATATGGCTACCGCTAATGTAATTCTCTCGTGTCGCACTATCCACAATAACTTTCCTGCTCACTATGACCGTATTTCGATTAATATATAGGGCAGAATTCACAAAAGCTCACAAATAAATCTCTAGCGGTGGCCTGAATCATACATTCGGATAAGTTTTGACGATTTTATCTTATCAATAACAGATGAATCCAATTCATATGGTCCGTTCAAAATATCCCAAACAACTAGAAATAGCAAGGAACACCACAGAATTTCCATGTCTGCTTCGTACTTGGATATTTTATTGAACATTGACATTTTAATCAAATAACCACTCAACTTTATGACAAACGGCGATCTCCTCTCCATCGCCCAAGCTCCCATATTTATTAGCGCAATATTTCCATATCACCTGCATATGGTGTGTAGTGTCTCTAAACTTATTCGATACCGCAAGAGTTGTCTTGCGGTATGATCAGTTTTTGGAATCGAGGCCAAGCTATTACAGACAAGTTGTTTAGTCGAACGGGGTGTTCAACAGTCACGTTTTAAAGGGCACATTTTCGTAAATTCTATGGTCGTGATAACAATTTAGTTTACCAAATGAACTATCATGAGATCATAATATGCTGTCTGATGTGTTTCATAGCGCATTGTTAAGCCATTTTCACACACTGACTTTGACTACGGGACTGTTGCCGTTTAACCTGATCAAGACGAAGGGCTCACGGGTGGTGTGACCGGTTCGAAGCAGGGATGCTTAACTCTCCTAGGGCACGCTGATCCCAACGCTCTGATGTGTCCAGGGGTCCGTGTAATTGCCCAACTTCTTGTTTTTGTATTATATTTAGGACTTACGGTCATCCGGGATTGTGGAGCAGGTGTTGTTACCACTTCCATACCGAAATCTTTCTTTGAGACAGGTTACTTACAAACAAGTTGTTGTTGCAAAGGTTTCAACAGTCATATTCAAAGGCAGCATTTTGCAAATTCTAGAATCCTCATAAAAATATAGTTTGCCCATACAACCTGTCATTGGGTCTAATGCTGTCTAATTGTCACTAAGTCATATATTGACTGACTTGTTTCGTACCCTTTGTTAGACTGTCATTTTCGTACTGGTGACCCCGCTTACTTTGTTTCGGCTACGGGCTCACAGCGGGTGTGACCGGTCAGCAGAGGTAGCTTACTCCTCCATGGCACCTGATCCTGCCTTCGATTTTGTCTGAGGTCCGTTTTGCCCTACACTCGATTTTGTATATATGTCTGTGGGACTATGATTACGTTTAACACATTGTGTACTTCGCCAATTTATATTCATGGTCACCCAGGACCCATTACTTACCCACCACACCATAAACCACTCCCACTGACCAGCTGCAGGGACAACGTAAAGACCATAAACACCAACAGTCTCCCTCTGATACAAATCATCATTTTTAGCTGTCACTGTCTCTTGAGAAATGTTAATGCTGTAATTTAATTCTATGTCACTTATGCGACACAAGGAAACGGAAACGGATTATACAGGAATTAAAAGAGTTGAGTGTGCCTGAACAATGTTTTCCCACGTTTGCAATGATTACATATCATTATGACAGCAACAGTATATTTTATGAAATAGTATGTTGCGATGGTTTATATTTCACTGAGGCACTTTTTCGAATATTTTCACATAAAGTCTATACACAAGAGTTTGTTCTGCGTATAATCGGTTTTTTACAAATCAATCTAAGCAGGTTATTAACAATTAACAATAAAGTTGAAGTTACAAAAGTTTGAGCAGTCTCGTTTAAAGTTGGCGATCTAATTTTTCAATCCAACCTGACATTGCGTCAAATGCTGTCTGGGACATTCCATACCAATTGTGATTTTTGTCCAGTTATTTTAACTGTAGATTGCTCCATTTATCTGATCAGATGTGACCGTCGACTGGGGATACTGTAAAGGGGGAAATGTTCGCGTGGGTTTTATTTTCGATATATTCGCGATTATATTAACTATTGCGAAAATCAAGCCATTGCAAAGTGCTTTTCAATGTATTTGGGTATATGATTACAGTTTAAAATATTTACTATCAGTGAAATTTAAACCATCGCGAAATGCTGAAACATAAAAATCGCAAAATTTTAGCCCTGTGAAATTAAAGCTCTTTACAGTACTTAATTCTCCTAAGTACCTGATAGCACATTTGGTGTATCCAATGGCCCGTTTTTGTTCCACTCTTTATTTTGCATATTTGAAATTGATTAATGTTTACTTCACCATTTTATTTACACAAACGCATAACAATTTAGCGTGTTTTGCAGCTTCAATTAGCACACCTTTAAAAGTTTATACATGTATTTACCATGTGACATGCGGATGTGCAAATAAGCATACGTAATGCTTTTTGAAGATTTATACTGAACTTACTTTTTAACATTTATCCTGTATCCATCTGATTATACTCTTGTAGCCTTCATGAAAGACGTTACACAAATTGATAAACAGAATCCCTGTATGTATTTCACTGTCCATAAATCAGTAAGATCTTGACATGAATGACAAGGCCTTATTGACTATCTGTAACTTAGAACTGTATGTCGAAAGTCAAATTGAATTGAAAACACGTAATGAGATGGAACATAGTCGTCCTGAAACATGTAGGGTTTATTTGGGAAAACTTTGTTTATGACTTGACAGAGGTTCTCATCTGATACATTTATGTATTTTTCACTGTCCATATTTCCATCTATGAAAGTATACCTGATCAAGATTAAGGGCTCATGGGATGCTTACTCCTCCTAGGCACCTGATCCCACCTCTGGTGTGCCCATGGTCCATGTTTGACCAACTCTTGTTTTTTTATTATATTTCGGACATACGAAATTCATATATTTGCCTTTACAGACAAGACATGAGAGTTTTGGATAGTGGGTTAACCCTTTAGCTCAGTCGTTAGAGCACCCGGGTTCAAAATGAAGCTTTGCTCAGAAATAGTACAAAAAACAAGATGTGTATGTGAAGTACTAATGCCCACCTATTCCATATGCCAGTGGAAAAGGTTTGTCATCAGGATAGTGCTTGAGAAATTTGAAAGATCTGTCATTGACCATTCAAAAGTTATGTCCAATGTGAAAGTTTTTAAAATGTAATTCAAAATTCAAAGTCAATGCCAAACATTTTGGTACCATATGAAAGGGCTTGTCAAAAGGAATACACAAGCATGTGAAATATGAAAGCCCTATCTCTAGCCATCCAAATGTTATGGGCAATGAAAAGTTTTTGAAAAGTATGTCAAAGTTCAAGATCAAGGTCAAGAGGTCAATACGTTTGATACCATCAGAAAGGTCGATCATAAGGAAGATACATGTCAAATTTCCAAACCCCTAAGTAATAGGTAAGGAATACACAGGTGAAATATGAAAGCCTTATCTCTTGCCAGGAAGAAACTTACGAATGAAATATTAAAGCCCTGGTACTTACCATTCAAAAGTTATAGTCAATGTTAAAGTTTCTAAAAAGTAGTTTAAGTTCAAGGTCAAGGTCCGGAGGCAAACAATGTTGGTACCAACAAAAAGGTCTTATCATAAGGAAGATACATGTCAAATTTTCAAATCCCTAATACTTACCATTCAAAAGTTATGGGTAAGGAATACACATGTGAAATATGAAAATCTGATCTCTTGCCATTCGCAAGTTATGGCCAATATTAAAGTGTTGAAAAGTAGGTCAAACTTCAAGGTCGGAAGGTCAAAAAGGATGGTACCAACGGAAAAGTCTTGCCATAAGAAACATATATATGAAATATCAAAGTCTTAGTACATACCATTCAAAAGTTATAGCTAAGGTTACAGTTTTAGAAACTTAGGTCAAACGTCAAGGTCGGAAGGTAGAAAATGTTGGTATCAACGGAATGGTCTTCTCATAAAAAACATACATGTGAAACATCAAATACCTAGTACTCACCATTCAAAAGTTATAGCCAAAGTTCAAAAATATTTGTCGCGATTTTGATCACAGGGGCGTAAAAAGTAGTCTGTAATTGTAATTGATTACATTTCAAAGTAATTGCAATATAATCAATTGCATTTCAAAATATATGTAATTTCAATTGTAATCATAGATTATAATATAATCTGTAATTATAATAAATTACATTAAATGTCATTGACCCCATGTCTGGCAAACACAACAAAAGGTTTGTCATTCCGAGTTGACCGCAAATGGCCATTTACCTTTCAGCAACAGGTCACCAAGCAGGACAGACCCAACAAACAAATGAGGTCTGAATGCTTATTATAAGCCCATCCTAACGCAGTACCTTACATGCCGCTGTCCTGTTAAACCATTTGTGTACCCTCTGCATAGCCATGTCTACAGGAATATTACAATATCCACGTGGCAAATTTAGGAACAAACGAGTTTGTGTTATGTTGAAGCTCAATTATTTTCTAAGGGTTTTGCCCCATTGTTGTTATTAATTTGAAATGCCTACATCATGGACCCCTTATCCCCCCCCCCCCCCCCCCCCCAATCAAATTGGGATATATCTCCAACATGATCATGATAAAAACCTTTCTGCTAATAATCCACATAATCACTCGTTTATTCAACAATTACTAGTCTAGTCAACAACATTACTAGTAAAGTCGTTGACATTGCTTGTGTAGTCAATATCATTTCTGCTATAGTCAACAATATCACTGGTATAGTCGTTTTCATTATTGGTGTAGTCAATATCATTACTGTTATAGTCAATATCATTATTGCTATGGTCAATATCATTACTGCTATAGTTAATATCATTACTTCTATAGTTAAAAATATTACTGGTATAGTCAATATCACTACAGTTAGTCAATGTCATTAATTGTATTGTCAAAATCGTTACTGGTATGGTCAGCATCATGCTGGCCCAAACAACCTCATTTATGGTATGGTCAACATTTTTATTGATATTTTCAATGCCATGACTGGTATGGTCAGCATCATTCATTGTTGATCAACATTATTAGTAGTAGGTCAATACTTTCACTGATAAAGTCGACACCATTACTGGTATAGTAAACATCGTGTTGGTATAGTTAGCATCATTACTAGTATATTTTGCCAGCAGTCAATATTGTTAGTGATAAATTCAATATCATTATTGGTATTGACAACATCATTACTGGGATAGGCAATATCATTGCCGGTGTGTATAGTGAGCCTTCCCCCATAATGACTCTTCCCTCTGGAAGCATGGCTCTTGAGTGAAGCTCCCCCCCCCCCTGAAGTCTGGCTCTAGTCTTCCCCCTGGGGAAGGCTCACTCTAAAGCAGGAGAACCCATGGGGAGGTCTTACTCTAGAGCAAGACTTTATTGATGGAAGACCTACTATATCACTAGTTGTAGAGTCAGACTCCCTAGGGATAAGGTTTATTCTTCCAAATGGGGAATATTCACTCTAGAGCCAGACTTCTGGTGGGGGGAGGCTGCCTATGGGGGAATCTGATTCTAGAGTGAGTCTTCCCCCAGGGAGAAAATTCACTCTAGAGCCCGACGTCCGGGGGGAGGTCTGGCTCTATAACACGTACAGTTAACAGCCACTTCGAATAGTCACGTTAATGTCTAGTATATGTTATGTACATATTTGAAATGTGTATGTACCAATATAGACTCCAAAAATCCATTTTGTGAAAAGGAAATTATTAATTTTTAGATTTTAATAAATATTTGACGAAATAAATATTTGTGTTAAATGGAAACAACATAGTTTGCAACTTTATCTTTATTGCTTAATGTTTCAATATCAAATCATTTAAATTTGTGCGTGTATGAGTGTTTGAACGTGCTCATGCCTATGTATTTTTGTACGAAGAATGTTTACTTTATTTGGGTGAACATTGAATATTAGACTGTCATTTTCGTACCATATTTGACGACGGGTAACCCCGTTTGCTTTGTTTTGACTACGGGCACACGGCGGGTGTGACCTGTCAGCAGAGAATGCTTACTCCTCCAAGGCATCTGATTTTACACTTTTGTCGGAGGTCCGTGTTGCCCGACACTCGATTTTGTACATATCTTTTTTGGACTATGATTACGTTTAACACATTGTTAACTTCGCCAGTTCATATATTTGCATTATATATCATCTAAATTTCATATGATTGACAACTAATTACAGATAATAATTATTACTTTCTTACAGAAAACAAAATTGATGCTATCCCTCCTTAATACAGCCAAAAAACAAAGTGGCATTTCAATAAAATTTATTTCAAATACATTCAATAATGACAGTTTTAATAGAAAGAGAGGGGAAGAGCAATGATTATTAAATTGATTGTAAACAAATCAATGTAGAGGTTGTATTTACCTGTAGACATGATGGTTTGATGCTGTTATAATTGTGATGCACAGATAGATATATGTTCAATACACACAAAATCCCTTTCAAAATACACATACTTTTAATAAATAAAAGGGTTGATGTACATACAATATGATATACTATGACACGGCATTTATTTTTCCGAGAAAAGTGAGAAGAAAAGTGTAAGGAGCCGCCTCACAGAAGAATACAAACTGCGCATCGGTGGGGAAAACATAAAATATATCAATGGATTAATGCAATTATTTAAAAGCAAACAAAACTGAAAGAGATTGACGTGGCATGCATTTCGGAAAATGTATTCGGACCAACAAATATCAAATCTATAATTTGTTATTACACATATAGAAGACCGTACTGCACTGAATAAAGGATACAGACTGACTCAAATCAGATATACAAATAATGATGATAAACCTACATCACAGACATCGATTTTCTTGAATGTAACAGTAGATATTGTCCCTTCGGTGGTGTCATGAATGGCCCATTGTCATCAAAAATCTTCTCTGATGTGGAAAAAATTACAATATGAGAAAGGTGCTCTCAATGATGTAATTAACCGACCAATTATGATATATATAAAATTTGACCTGCAAATTACTGTTCTTCCGAAATATAATTTGCGTCGTTGCATACAAGATACTGATCACTAAGGAAAAGAGCCAAATA
>CAJDSM010082945.1:2487-13547 GCA_903981925.1 Ostrea lurida
ACTCTGCTTTGTCTTTTCCATCCTATTTATTTGGAAAAGTAATTATAAGAAAAGAAATATGTACGTTTACATTAACGCTAATTAGATTAAGAAGTTAGTGCTTGAGGGGAAATAACTGGGAGGGGTGGATAAGAATGAATATAGCAAGCCAATATTTAGTTTTTTCTAAATGGAAAAAAGAACAAACAAACAAACACCCCCAGCTCTTTATCGATTAGAGACATTTGATGATGTTTTTGATTGGATTCCTTTTCTTAACATAATATATTGAATTATTATTACAAAATGGTTGGTTATCACTCATTCAAACAAGTACAATCTCGGTACGTTCTAAAGTTTATATCACACGTAACAAAGCTTTTCCCAACCAACGCCATGTATGTCCCATTGCAAAGAGAGATAACAGGCAATCGTGAAAATTATCTATGGGCAGGCGCGATAATTCTTGCAACCTTATTCGTATCCAAGCGTTTTGGTGACCGACCAGTCTGAGCATTTTGTAATCTTGTGTATCAAGCTTGTACTGACACTGATCGACCACATTTTGGCTGTTGTCAGCATCGAAGGAAAATCATCTAAGAATTCACCCATCATAAAAGAGGCACGGAATTGCGATACTGAGACAAGCAAAGGTCAGGAATACGCCAGAGATACAGTACCCGCAACGTTATTCTTGACATGAATACAGATAGAACACGATACACGCACGATAGGATAGATTCACGCCACGATACGATAGAATAACCCGATACGATAGGATAAACGCAAAACCTGATAAACGGAAAACTGATAAACGATGTTCACGATGACCTGATAAAACGCAAAAACCCGATAAACGATCTTCATGAAACGGAAAACCTTGCATAAATTTGTTTGTAAATTTTAGAGGCAATTTAGACGGAACGAAATTTGTATTAAACTACAACTAAAATTGCGCATTCTTTTATGTTGAAAATAACATTCAAGGGTTTCAATTCCTTTACATGTTATATACATAACATGTATATCCGAAAAAAAAAAAATTTCTAGATGAAGGAATGCATGTACATGGTACATGTATGTGCATATAAATGACGATATATTTTTCTGGTAATATTTTTACAAGACAATATTTTTTTTCTTAAACTCCCAACTGCGAATTTTAATTAATATGAACATTGATCGACTCAGACCAGAGACAATATAACATGAAGCTTTACCCACCTGTAGAATAAAAAGCGTTTTGGTTGATTCTTCATCGTACAAAATGTACATTGTAACAGATATACCATTAGCAAACACAATTTTTGTCAGGGCGTTAAATGGCAAACGCATTTATAAAAACTTTTTCTAAGCAAATCTGGGCATTTTAATCTGCTTACAATTATAAAAAACGAGACCCGCGCAAGCGGTTGCATAATTCCATTTGGAGCTGGTGATTTTAGTTAATAAATAAGAATTCTTAACTTCAGACAAACCACACAGAACATTTCTGAAGTGAAAAATTGAAGACCTAGTATTAAAAAGGTCCACAATTTCACTGAAATATTGTATTCCGTTGACTGGCGTAATATAGGTGTTGGAACTGGTGTGTGTATTATTAAAGCCTTATAGTTTTTTATAACGTCATAAATCAAACGACTTAGACAACTTTCCCCACTTTAATTATACCCCTCCTCCTTTTATTTTGTACATTAATCAACAAAATTAGCCGGTTTCCCCCTTTCTCTTCGGATACCTGTTGATCGTAAATGATCCCAAATGGCGGACCTAGAAAAGGGGGGGGGGTGTCGATCTTGTCATTTGATTGAGAGATACATGCAAGATATCTTAAATCAGTGGATGTTGGGCGTGTTTTAATATAGATATAAGCCGGGTATAAAGTTTACAATCGTGTTTCAAAGTTATCTTTTTCTAGTGTCTATCATCTGGTAATGAAGTAAATATGTAACATGTGATTGAAATTTAGCCAGGCTGTAATATTATTCTAAGAAAATTAATTCGCTGGGATGTGAATAAAAAATCAAGTAATATTTTGTCTGTGCGAAGAGTGTTGTAGTGAAATTCACCGCTCATTCAACTGTTAAGAATTACATGTATTTCGCTGCACGTTACGGCTGTCTTGATACGATAGATCCGCACTATGAGTAATAACTGTATCTACATATTCAATAAGAAATTAATATTCATTAAATTGGTATCCTGCATAACAAACAATAGAAAAATGGAACAAAAAGCGGCTTTTAAAAAAATATTGAATATCAAAACCGCATATACTGAACCCATGTAAAATGTACTATCGGCACAATGATGTACATGCACAAATAAGAAACACAATGACAGCAACAATGTCGCGCCCCATGCCCGATTTTTTGGGAAGATTAACCTCTCGTTGCCTCTTTCTAAAGGTGTGAAATCCACTGTCGCTGCGAATGTTTGGCCTATCAAAACACGGTAATACACAATACCTGATACAAGGCGCGCACAATTCAGCGTATAAGTTGGTAACATAACAGGTATATACACATGCAAGTCGAAATACAACATGCGAAAAATTGGGGGGGGATAAAATAACCTTATTACTGGTATTAAAAAGAGAATGTAATTTACTGGGGGGGGGGGGGGGTGTCTTTCCAATTGAAATTTCCTATTTCTCTATCGACTTAAATTACAAAATATAATTAACTTGTTACGGATGTACAGACACTATAACTGTCACTCAGGAAATTTCGGGTTTTAAATTACTGTGGACCTCGATTTGTTTGAAGCGAAACCACGGCCAAACTCCCAGTCTAAAATGATATTGTCTGATAGGATTTTAACCATCTTCTGAAAAGACAGACAAAAGATTTAATTTACTCACTATTGCATCTTATAATAGCCTGCTTATGTTTTTGTCTTTCCTCCATTCCTAAAAATAGCTTCTTAGACCAAAACGAAGTGAGCCACTTTCGGACAGTATCGTACTTTTTCCTTAGTTTCATATGAATCCCGATAGTATTCCGAAGATACACGATACGATAACGGAAAACCTGATACCGCAAAACACGGATGAACACGATACACCGATAACGCAAACAGATTAGAAAACGGAAAACCTGATAACACGATACGATAGGAATACACGCAACGATACGATAGGGATACACGCACGATACGATGGAATACACGCACGATAGAACACGATAGAAATGTCAAGAATAAGTTGCGGGTACTGTAACTATCAGGACCCAAGAATAACGAGTAAGCGTGGACTGGTGAGAACAGTGGCCGTCATAGACCCACCCCAGTCCTGCCGTGGCAGCAATTGTCCCATTAGCATTTTCAATCTCCTGCACCGCTTATGGAAAAGGGTGCTGTAATTAATGAAATCGCAACCGGACCTAAGCTTAGTGACGTGGGTAACAGTAACAATGTATCCGTGTTTGTTGGTTCAGCCAAATAAAATTAATCATAGATACAGTCCTGGCAAATTTTAAAATCTTCATCATTATAAGTGCCCTTTCGCTTTGGCGAACTTGTTCATGTTGTCGATCTCTTTTGAGCTAATTTTGGAAACCGATAGGGATCTTCGCATGCACCGAAAGGCCATGAAATCAAACATGGACAGGTAAAGCACATAAACTCGCCCTTCTATTGAAGCAAGCACGTGCCCTTGCGCACGAAGCCACATGTTACGGGTGAGTTGGAAATAAAACAAAGGTGGGGGGGGGGGGGTCAGATATATCACAATGATCATACCTCAAACCTATCACATTCATGGGTAGACACACGGCCTATGTTATTTACGTGCTCACCATGCGTTTCCAGGCATAGACATGGTCTAAGGAACTACTTCATCCGCCTGGCAGCAAGTAGAAATCGTGTCATTTCGGCCGGGCTTTTTTATCATAAAGATTGCTTCACAGAAGAAATGCATGTTTAAACCAAAATGAAGATGTGATAATCAACTAGGAACTGTTTTAATTGTTTCAGAATGAACTGTAAATGAAAAAATCTGCCTTTAGAACGTAAGTATTCAACTAACTTCAAGTAGGTTAAAGCAACAACATGACTCGAGTCTTGTTTTACATATTTGAAGAATTGTAAGTGATGTATCTCACTTGTATACTCACAATGATGGTTCAAATTTTTGCTGACCATTACAAATACCCTAAGTGAGCATTGTAAACTTAAAACGAAATCTAAATTGAACATTTATACGCTCAGAAACGTGTCCATGCCTGCTTTAACATAAATATGTAAATTTTCCATTTTAAAATTAAATTTTTACTATATCTTATATGAACCATATGTACTGATTCCTGAGCAACATTCGTATCGGAATTGGGGAAACCGCTATTAAAATATATTTACCATTAATTAACTGTATCCAATTGAAATAAATTAATGCCATACAAATGCAATTTCAAAGTACAAAAATACCAACCTCGATCAAAATGATAATAAGAAAAAATAAGATAATACTCACAAAAATAGTAGTGCCGATTCAACGTCCTATTACCAATTCCGTGCAATAAAAAAAATGAAACGAGTGAGGGAGGGGGTGACACAAATGCTTAAATCATAAATCAGGAATGCCGAAACACTTGGTGCCGACGTCTTTGTAAGGTGGCCGAATCTTTGTACCATTGGTGGCCGAAACATCTTGGTGCCGTAAGGTCCATTAATTCATATGGTCCTGACGTGTTAAACCCAAAGTAGAGCTATTGGATCACAATGCACAAGAACTGGTCGCTCAGTGAGGTTTGATAATAATCACAGGGTCGAACGTTTTCGAAAAAACTTGGAGGGCTCAATAATTCATGCATCCCTCGCAATTTACTTTATTCTTGCTGACAAACACGTCGTTTGGGACGACGGAACTCATCTCTCCACATCGCCATTTTTTAAGCACCATTTCTACAAAATTTCATTCCTTTCACAAGCGGAGGGGCTGGCCGCGGGAGTGTTTACTTGCCCAGTAACAAAACGATACTCCATAATCGAGACACACACATAAGTTAGGTTCTACCGAACTTCATGTTCGGGCCATACGTCGTTTGTTCTTTGAGGATAGGCAATTCTTAATCTTGGACACAAAGGGCGTATCACGATAAATGAAGCACGACGTAGTCCAGTCGTATAATAAATATCATTTACCTTTGTCAATGCCAACTTTTATCACAAAGGTCAAACTAACAATTTCTTTAAACACATTAATCCGTGTCCAGTCCATAAATTGTTTGTTCTTTGCCATAGGACTTCTACATTTGGCACACGAATCTCACCACGAGACCTATGTGTCATGTACTCTGTTTGTCTGTCTGTCCGTCCTGTGTGTGCAGATTTCGTGTCCAGACTACATTCATCACTGTTCGCGTAATAGACATTCCTGGCATAACCATAAATGCTAGCAACTATGGGTGTATTAATATTGAGAGGATGTGTCGCATATTTTCATGAACCTTTATGACCTCAATGGTTCCAAATATGCAAGTGTATCTCATGGCATATAAGGCTTATCATCATGCGAGGATGTAAGTCCACAACTGCAATGACCTCTGTATATCTTGATCCAAGGTCAACACTTTGTAGGTTTTTAACATGGGTATTTTGTCCGGGCCAGATCTTTGTTGACGCTTTTAGTTAACTTAAGCATGCATTTAAACATTATGGGTAACTTAGCGGGGACTGGATATCCGCTCGATATGAGATTTTAATACCCACACACTCTCTACTCCTAAGTTTAACTAATTAGCATCCATACTTAACCTGAATGCACAAAGTACTACTTATAAACGATTTGTGGCGGTGCGCTTGTATAGACGAGCACATTTGGCGGCATCGAGGCGATGTACCAATTTGTATGAAACTTGTCTCTCTATGTCTGGTCAAACTCTGGAGAATCCCATTCTGTACCCAGTACTGGGAAGGATTTTGGAAGCCACCTCAGTCGTCTGAGGAGACCAGGCTTGATCGGCTGCTGTACCCAAGGACAAGATCCTTATGGGTTTACCCTCTGTGGCGGGCTCTTTCTTATGGCCAAGCGTCTAATTTTTCTTCACCAGGTCAGATAGGATAGAGTAGGGCTTCGAGTCAGTACGAAATTCTCATTGTAATGTGGCATTCACTCTTGAAAGAGTGGTACCAAAGAGGTCTGTTCTGACCACCACAGTTACCTGTGGGGGCGGCTTCTGCGCCAGATGCGCACCTTACGGGAGGCATCACTAGCGCTCTTAGTGAACTCCCCGGTCGGCGCGGATAGATTTGGTATGCGTTCATTAAAGTGGTTGGTTGCTAAACGAGCCTCAGCCATATGAAATGTTGGTGAAACTGTTTCAATAAATAGTGGTTAAATTTAGCTTGGTTTTTCTTATCGCCCTGAACATACGCTCACCGCCTCACAAAATAAGAGTATTGGTGCGACCGGAGTTGTTCTGACGAAAAGTGTGATCAAAGAGTATGTATTGGTTACATAAGATAAATGGTGATTGATCAAGAACATTTATTTTTTTTATCATTTTCTCCAAATTTGCATAATCAGTTAAGTATTTATCTTACTAACTACAATGTGTAAGAAATTTCACTGTAAGAAAACCTGGGAGTGGTATGGTTTTTCATATTTCAAAGGCACCAATTAACCACACATAAGATTCCTCGTGCTATGGTAACAAGGCCAGCATTTCTTTCTATTACCAAGCAATTATTTTCGCGGACAGAGTAAGTTCTCTCTTTTACACGTCTCGATGAGTGAGTTAAAACAAGATAAATTGAATAAAAACCACCCGTTTACCATTTGGGTTTTCGACTACGGGCTCACGAGTGGTTGCTCGAAACCAGATGTCTCGGCAGAAGAATACGCCTTACTTCTCCAAAGGCACCTGCTATTTGCCTTAGCTTTTGTTCGGCGGTCCATGTTGTTTAGCCCCTATGACACTCGATGGTTTTGTATTATATGTTTTCTATTAGGGACTAACCTTTATTACAATTTGAAAACACAATGTCTTCTAACTTTTTCATCTCCTTAAACCAATCACAATTATATTTCGGTACCACTCCAGTTCCCCACCAACCTCACGGTTGTTTTATTTTTTAGTTTCAGATAATCATTATTTCAATACTTGAAGGTAATTGGTTAGCGCTTCAATTAATGCTGGTGTTTTGTTACATGCAGATCACCTTTCTTTGTCGTATTCTCTTTAAACTCAGGCATGGACACGTTGTATGAACTAAAAATGTTCCAAATATTCTCGCATTGTCCGAATTTTTGTTTCTCAATGCTTGACTATTTGTATTTACGAAAGAGCCATTGAGCTCGTCAAACTCCTTTCCATTAGAGAAAATAATATTTGTCTCAGAGCTCGTATTATGCACGAACTTTCGCGAATTCGACCGCGAAACTCTTTGCGACCATAACATGGCGTAACTGTTTGCACGAATTATACACTGCGAAATCGTTCCGCAGAATAAACGCGTAACTTTTCGCGAATTAACGCGAAATATATTTCGCGAAAATAAAACAATACACAGTATAACTACTCGCGAAACATTAATCGCGTCAAGCCTCTCGCCGTATAATATACGATTTCAGTAATGATTCTATGTTCAACTGGACGTTTGTAGAACCATATACAGGCTATGTATGTTAAAATGGATATCGACTAATCTTAACGTGGTAGTGTTTATCATAACTAGGTTTGGTTGCCCACCCCACAAAAATAGGTATATGTTTCTAGGTGTTGATGGCTACATGCACTTGGAGCTTATGATCTATATACACTCTTTATGTCACGCAAGATAAAACACGACGTCATATTTTGTTCTATCCTAATATATATGTTAATCTCTTATGATTCAACACACACGAAAAAGACCAAATAATCCAGAGTGTCTCACCACTCGGACTAACCTAGTCCATTGAAAACTTCGAATGTTGGAAACCGTCTGGTCAACTCAGTGTTTTACAATGAACCAGTATATGTCATTCATGAAATATTAACTTCGTTTGCAACGGGTATATCGAGTAAACTATCCCGTCGAATTGGTAATTGACTATGTCAATATTGAAAGGAACAATTGATTTGTTTTATGAAATTGTCGCTTAAACTAAGTTAAAAACATAAACACACACGATATTCCTGTAAATTTAGATTTTTTTAATTACAATTTGATTATACATGGCATTAATAGCAATGAAGTTCAAATTGTTGTCTCTTTGTATCACTTATATCCACATAATCATGTGGAAAGCGCTAACTATAACCACTAAGACAGAATCTTACGAGCCTAAATATGAATGATTTAGAAAAGAAAATGTCTAGAAATCCATAGCTCTTATATACTCATTCATATTAATACTGCCGTTTAAGTCGTGAAACGTACGCGTAAATTTATGCGACATGCGAAGTCGGCGTTACATTCCGCGAAACGTTACGCGTTTATTTCCGCAGAAGTTTCAGAACGTTTATTTCACAAAAATTACGCGTATAATGTTGCGAAAAGAATTAACTGCGTTAATTCGCAAAAGTTACGCGATAATATTCTCGGCGAAAGATTTGCGTATTTACTAACGCGACGATTAATAATTTTTTCAATTTCATCATACAGAAAATAGCTACAAAATGGCTTTCGTACGCGTAAGTTTGGCATAATTGGTCAACAAAATTTTTAACGTCATTTATATTGATTCTCCAGTGAGTATAGGCAAACACTGTAACAATTCTTCTGATGGTTGTAAACTAAGGCACCAGACGCCTAGTGCCACTTGGTATAGCTTAGATTAATAATTGAAATATGCTGGTAAAACGTTATCCATCTAATTACAGATTTTTTTTTTCTAAATTAGACAGCTCTCATATTTTTAACACACATTATCTAATCCGTGTAAATATTGTGAGTTTCTCAACACATCTCATTATTGGTTTTTAAAACATGATATTATCTCTCAAGGCACTCGGGTATTGTAAAACATAAATCAAGGCTGAGCGTGGTGTTCTAACAATAAAAAGGCAGAACAGAAATTGCTGAGTCCGCTGGGTATCCTCTACTTTAAAAGCTCACAAACTTATGTACTATTTCGCAAATTATTGCTTGACCACTAGAAATAACGTCATTATCAGACTGTGCATAATAGTGTGGTCGTGGCTCTCAACTTATTGATCACGCCTAGAGCTTTGTTCTGCGTATGATCGTTTTTGGAAATCGAGGCAAGCACTCACCATGTACTTCACAGACAACCGTTGTTGTGCAGGGGTTTTCAAACAGTCACGTTTCTCACAAGGCAGCAATTCGTAAATTTTATATGTGCTCGTCTACATACACATTATTTAGGTGTTTACCCGGGATATATGGACCTCAACCATTGAGTTAAATGCTGTCTGATGAGTTTTACAAGCCATTGTTAAGCCACGTTTTTCATCGACACACGGTAGATTTGAACTACGAATTGTTCCGTACCTATCGGAGTCTTAAGTGGGTACTCACAAGTCGGGTGCTGACCGGTCTAATCAGGTTTGGATTGCTTAATTCCTCCTAGACATTTACAACTTTAGATTTCCTTCACCTTCGTAGCGGTGGTCCAAAGGTAGTACAAGTTACGCAATTGCCCAATTTCCTTGCATCACATCAGTATTCCATCAATTTCAATATTGCATCAAGCTTTAGCGATTCACCGCAAGATAATGCATCACTTCGCTATTGCGATACTAATAGTGAGCATTTATACATCTTAGATGCATCAACACTCTCTACACATCAAAATTGCAATTTAAAATTGTGAAATTTTTCAGTTTCAAAACGCGTCCATGTTCCTCCCCTTAAAAAATTCCTATGCACGAAGATTATATGCTTATGCAGCTTCAGAAATATCGTCCTTTGAATCAACGATATAATATTAGTGAAAACCCTTATCTTAGTTGCTATGTTTTTTATCATATCAATTATTATGTACATATCAAAACAAAATAGGCGAAGTAACATCGTGTTCAGTTTGTTCATTTCAAAAGCAACCACCAATTACACACAGCCTGGCGCATGGTCAGCCCGTCCTTCCTAACCAGCAAATTTCGCGGGAATGGTATGGGTCTTTCTGTTACTTTTGATGGCCGTGAAGATAAACGACGACGTTGTAACCCCTTTATTTCGTTTCGATCTACGGGCTCACGGCATACGGTACCAATTTTGATGCACTCGATGCCCAATTGGTTCAATTATGTCTCTTTCAAGTGATGCTTCAAGACGAAATGTTTGGAGGACCCGATAACATGACAAGTATCTTTATAAAGGTGAACATGTAGTGCCAAAGATTGAGCCAAAATACTTCGAATGTGGTGCTGAGACTTAAAGTATTTTGAGAAGATATTTTCAACATATCAGGGTTGCTTTAACCTCACCTTCCAAGCTTTGAGTGAGATTGTCCATTTATTATTTTTATGTGAATAAAATACCTTCAACCACACATCCATTACCATTCATTTTCCCTCTCATAGAGGTATAAAAAACTAAAAGAAATTTAGAGTATAAAGGAAGAATCTTGTCAATCGTTGTATCACGAATCTCGAGTCTTTCAATCATAGTGTGTAAAGACATCGGTTTTAGTCAAAATGGAAGAGCACGCGACGTTTCTGCAACAACTCTGTCATTTAATATATATAATTGATGATAGGAATGAAAAGTAAGACAACTTTAAGAAGTTAAGGCGTGTATTTTCCCATACAATTTTTTAAGTGACTGAGGCTTCCTAGGTCACTATATCGCAGTCTAGATTGAAAAAAAATCACATATAGATTGAAACCGACTTGAAAAAAGTCAATACGCAATTTGAAAATCACTATCGGCTATCTTAAATGAGATAAGAATGCTATCGGTACATGTGGTATCTCGACTGGTACTAGGGTATGAATTTTGGTCTTAGGCGTAAATCCTCACTATACAGTTAAAATTATAGCTGAAGAATATCTAAGTTCTGAACCAATGGACTATGAAATAACTCAAATCAGGTTTACAATGTTCAATGCCAAGTGAACGAGGAACTTCCAGCTATGAACGCTAGATAGACAGGTAGTAATATCAACTGATAAAACTGCACACAGTCTTACGCA
>CAJDSM010082955.1:9911-29875 GCA_903981925.1 Ostrea lurida
TGAACTGCGATAAATATGCTATTGTCATATTGTTGCATAACTAGATAAACGAGTCATTTTGCTTGCAGGGTCTACAGGTTTAGATGTGCATTTTAGTTGCGAAGCAAAGATTTGAATAATCCGTGAGAGTACGACTTACTTGACAGTAGGGTGCGAAAATGCATGATCATTTCTAATATATGTATTGAATCAGTATAACATGTCTCTGAATTAAATAGAATTTGCTCTCGAACGCGCATGTTAAGACTAGTCCTATAATAAGGTTCATGAACAAGGAAATTGAATCCTACCCTGTAAATTTTTGGCTTCGGTGACTGATATTTGGAATATCATTTGTAAAATTTGGAAATTGGAGTATCTTTTTAATCTGGCTACTTAATCTAAACTACGTCCATTTTAACTTCAAACATCTTTTTAGAATCACAAATATGACAACGGGACACGAATTTCAAGCTTTCCACTTTATGGGTCTAAGTGCCATCCATAAATATTTTGAGCGGTATATTTGCTGGCTCGCCTAACTTCTATATTCCTATTAATATTTGACTGCAAGTGTCAATTTAAAGCTACAAGGTTTGAAAACGTGTAGTCCGGATCTAATTTTAAATACTGTAGCTCTCGAAGAATGAACTGTTACCCGAAAGACCTTGTGTCCTGAGCGATACATGACTCTTTAGTTAAATTTATATGTTGAAATATATAGCGGCAAGCTACTTATCTATAATAGACTTGAAATCGATTATAAGGTTGGCTTGGTGCACCTTAATGTAATCTGCTGTCCATGTTATTTTTTAAAAGAGCATGAGAATGTTTATATCCGGAAATTTTATACTATGGTACAGCTTTATATGTAACCTTTTTAGCTATTACTCTTTGTATGAAGCCACCAGTAGTCGATGCAAATGACCACCATTTTGGGCCATTATATGTGCGTTTTAATACACACATACTAGACCACTGTTCATGTCATACTTTTCCCCTAATCGTGTCTGTTCCGTGAGCGTATCCACGGTGTTAGAAATAAGGGTCCTCAGCACCCTTGCGCCTGTTGTTCGCTAAAAGAAGACCGATTTGCCTCATTGGGGAGCGGAGTTCTTAATGGCTCGAGGTATGAAGACCCCACACTATGGCACAAATACCAAGAGGCTGTGACTTGTCACAGGGTGCTACTCCTCTAGGCCCTGATCTGTCGGCCTTCACAGTCAGTGTGTGTGGCCACAGAAAAAAGATCCCTCCCTGCCTCAAAGGGCGCTTAGATGATGCTCTGGCCGCACCAACTCTTAGGTGTCTAATATTTGTGTTGTCAGGCTCCTTAACGTTTACGGGCACTATGTGCATAGAAGATTGGATTCCCAACTGAGTATTGCAGGTGACACATATTTCTTCTGAGCGTATGTGGACAAGTCGTGTAAAAACCAATAAGAAAAATTTCTAGATGTCAATTCTACTACCCATCTTTACTCTTTCATCACCCTCGCCCATCGATTATTGATCTTCGCGTTGGAAGTGAGACCCAGAATGAAACCATGACCTACGGTCTTCATCCCACGTATTTGTGACAAACGTGATTAGCTTCGTGCGGGAATGGACCTAGAGGCCAGAGTCGTCACTCGGCGTGGTGGTTGAAATGCGCTGCTTGAGGCCATCATAGGGTGCAATATCATAGTGAGAGTTGTTTCTTCTTGACTTTATGCATAAATTTCGCTATTCATTTATGTGTAATACTACATTTACACGCATATCGCAGATTTGGCTGATGCTCTCCACGAGAGTTTTTTAGTACTGATATGAGTTTCCGTTAACGTCTATTTTTTGTTATTCTGCTTTTGTCTCGGATTGTTCTCGAAATTTTTATCTCATTTATTCGAGCGAGTGACAATATGCGAGTGCTACGAATCTAGATATTAAAATAGCCTGAATGCTAGTTATCTTAGATTATCGAAATAACTCACAAGATCTTATAGTAATGGAGTCCCTCATTTAACTACTATAATTCCAACATTTAGTTTTTACCGCGCGATGGCGCTCTAGATAGGCGACACCTGCAAAGTCCTGATTGAATGCACTCTGTATTACAAGTAGACACTACTTGCACCGTTTCAAGCGATGCATTTCAGTGAGATCAAATATGTACGAACAGTATTACAATCCTAAAGATGCTGTCATGAGTTGTAAGTTTACTAAATGACTGTCATGTCGACAAGTGAAACATACAAGAACGACTGGAAATATACGAGTGAAATGTTGAACACATAGCATTGAGGTAAGACACTATGAGCACAGTAATGCAGAACCCCGTAGGTGCAGGATCCACACTCTTTAATAGAACCAACAGCGCTCCTTGTAACTCTGGTCGTGATATCGGTTTTTGTACCTACAGGCGGGAGGGAGCTTTGCATATATACACACTATACACGATAAGCTATCAGTTGTCGAATGTTCTTTGCAACCGACCCAAAGCATTAACTTGAATCACAAAGGCGAAGATGTTCCCTAAATTAGTTGTGTCAAAGTAATATATCAAAAAAAACCAATATACAAGAATTGGAGTGTAAAGGCACACGACCTCGCGACGGACACATAGAGCTTGGACTTGTGAACTACTGTTTAGGCATACAGGTGAGCCATATATGTAACGCATCTCTGTGCCTAATCTGTAATAATCTAATCATATTGAACTTAGGAGAGAAGGGAAAGGGAAATATGTGAGAGAATGATCTCATGTAGTACACTGTCCACCTTCGCTTTGTCGGAAGGAGTCCGTTGGTCCCTGCCTTACACCATCTAATTTAATAACCTTGATATATATGTATGGTATTCAAGACTTTTTTGACTCTTTATGTGGAGATCTTGATACCTATGGGATTCTTCGCGAACCTACAACTATTTTTACATACAATTTTTTTATATAATCTAGGCAAGTAAATATTGTCTTTGTTGTGAATTCCATAGGGAAAAGCGGGAATTTATGATAATTTCATGGGTAGTATATCTCGTGTTGTTTGCGTGGTAGTAAAGGACTCTTTATTCTCCAATGATACTTCAAGTAGCAGTTTAAATTGTCCCCAACGGGAGCTGAGGCCCATCTTTGGCGATCTTTGACCTATCTAATTAATTGCGACATGAAACTCTTTCCGTTCTTTGGATAGTCTACCCTTCAGCTGATCGCAATCATTTAATGATTAAGGCGGACTTATGATCTTTTGATATGCAATTTTGACTATATAACGAAATGTACTGACCGTCAAATCACATACTGAGACCTTTGTGTTTTGATACAATGACGCGACGTACTATGGTTTCTTTGAACTATCTAACAGCACTTGATCGGTCGAGAGAAACGTTAACATAATGCTGCATTTTATATCTTGTGTATATGCCTTAATGGTTGTATGTACTAAGCACTTGTATTTTAATAGCTCAACATTTATCAAAAAGCAATGCATAATTTATAGAAGAACACGCACTTTGTTTATATGGTGTGTAACGCAAACTACTATTGCAAAAATCTAAGCATAATGATCCCGGGTGTACTCGCCAATTAAAACGAGACTCTCTTCTCTGACGACATTTTAGTTACAACACACGACGTGTAAATGAATGAGGTTGCGGTTGCACGAGAAATGATTTAAGTCATCTCTCAAGTCGTGAGAGGGATGGGGTCTCACTCATAGGCATTGTCACATATACCCCGCAGTCGCTCTGCTGAGTGGCTAGCACAAGTTCTTGTATATCTTAACACCGTAAGATATCTGAGTGGTCTAACACTCTGAGTATCGTAATTTATCTAGATACAGCACGAAAACCTGAATAGGTACTTTTGATTCTTTTATGAACAAAGAGGAGCATCGAGGCGTATAGAGGGACCTTTGTCATCACTAATGTTTCATAAAAAAACATAAGTGTACTGAACTACTAGTGCATCAAAGCACATTTGTCAAAGTTCCTTCACAATACCTAGAAATTACGACAAAGCATACTTAGACGCTTAGGTTGGGGAGCACATTACTTACGTGAACACGGGGGGTAGATGAGGAGCTAAACGCACTCAGGATGCGACTGGGTCAGGTGGCCTGTCAGGAAGGCGAGAGGCTTAAAATGTCTTGCCCTTGTCTGAAAAACTCTTGTCTGGTCCTGTCCAGCTGTCATAGATGTTGCGCGTTGTTGATGCACTGCTCTATTTGTTTTGCATCCAAAACCTAAACGGACAAGTCGTAAGTTTCAACAATATGTGGGTGCCATAACATCTATTCGAGATGATCAAGATGATGAGACTCTGTGCCACTAGATAATACACCACATGTCGAATGTACAGCCTTGACTAAGTGCCCTCTCTCTATAAATGCATGGTTAACGGTATATTGGTAACTAAATTCGTTATTAACGACCAATAGAATTTACGAAAAATGTGCCCTTTAACCGTGACTGCAACAACACTGTCTGTAGTAAGCACTTTTGTGACTCTACTTCAAAACACTGGAACCATAAAATATGAAGCCTGTAGAATAAAACTCTTATTCTGTCGTTCTCGAAAAACTTTAAACATTGGCCATAACTTTTTGAGATAGTGAAGTGGTAACCGGTAACCTACATTCATATATTCACACATGTGCTGTTGCGCTGTAATTAGGAACATAGCCCTTTCATATCTGGTGTCCGCTACACATAATCTGGGAAGCTGAGATTAGAGGATGCTTCTGATAAATTCACGTCCCGTCTCTGTTCCGGACCTAACGTTGAAAATGGTTGAAAGTTTATAAGTACTATTGACCGTTCTTATAGATCAAACATTTAGAGTGTGTAACATAACATTAAAATTTGATCTAGGTCCAAGAAAGATGATCGAGGTGAACTTGTTCGAAAATGAACTCTTGTGGTGTCTATTCTATGTGTTGCTTTCCTTTATGCGTTGAGGCATATAAATCACCCTTTTTTACTGGGCTAAACATAATGCATGAAAAATCACTGCCTCATCTTCCGAAAATCTAATACACTCATTGTTGGTACATCTACATTGACGCACGCACAATAACGTACAGAAAAGATCGAACGTTTTGACCTACAAACATCTTGCCGCGAGTAATACAGTCTCCTTTTGTGATGGGGTGCACAACAGTAGATGTCAATTCGAATGGCAAAAGTGAGATGTCAAAGCGAACATTTTCCTTATTTTCATTCACCCTCGTTGCCTCGCTCTCATGTAATGAACGAAGAACCTTGTTCTTACTAGATCGCTATGATAATTTTTTATATAGCGAGAAGTATTAAGTTGTTGCATACACATGTTGATCTTTGGGTTGTGACAGACTTTAGGGACAGCTATTGAGTTGTACTTGTTAAATAACTTTTTGACACATTGTATATAATAAAATAATTTTAATAAAGAATAATGAAGACAGAGAAAAATGTACTGGCGACGATTCGATATTATAACGTATATGTGTGCATCGCGTCCAATACGATAGACGAGGATACCTTCTCCTTTTTCGCTCACGCTGGATACAAATGGCGGTCAAACGATGGTGTATCGTGAACTCCTGTGATCTTTGTAAAAGAAGTGTTTGACCTACTTTTGACATAGGATATCTACTGATATACACTGAAATTAGCCCATATCTTTTGCATGGCAAGTGATGGGACGTTCTAACCTCCGCGAGTGTCCACATACGATGTTGTCAATTACACTCTAGTGTATCAAGACCTTTTACGGAGCCTCATGACTTTGATCATCACTGTTTTCAATATAGCTTTCTTTTATCACTTTTGTACGTTCGTCTACAGTAAAAACTAAGATTGTTTACATGCTTTTACGACACCGGTTTTATTGACCCTTGGCCAATATCTACAGGATCTCACTTGTGAGGAACTTGTAGATGCTTTGCACTACTTTTCAAAACGACAAACATGTGAAGCCAAATTCGATTCTCTCATATTATAAGAATTGATATATTGGATTAATCGTGTGTTCAGACTTTGTTCAATAATTTTGACACATTGCATCTATATTGGAACGTGTATTTTGGCAATGTAAACCTACTTTGTGTTTTCTCTACTTGTACTATGTGGTTGTTATGGCTCTGTGGTGCTGCTATTTAGTTTGGATATAATACAGCATAAGTATCATCAGTCTTGTTTTTTTATCTTGCCCTTGACAATCGCGTAGTAATGTGTTGCGATATCGAGGGATATTAGCTATAACAATCTATCCTCATTTGTCCACGCATATAGCCATGTTGGTTATAAGTGCTGAGATTAGTTGTGTTTTCTATCGGGGATCCGCTAGATTAGATTTTCTGAGGACGATAATTGTAGCATAGGTGGAGTACATAAACAGCCTAGAATACACTATTCAAAATACTTTACTCTACTTATATATTTTGATTGGCTTACTTTGGATGTAACGGAAGAGTTATGAACTGTACTTTAGGAGTTATATTCAAAAGAGTTCTAAAAAAGGAATACAAAAAGGATAACAGCATGAATATGTTCAATACTTGGATCGCTCATATATTCTTGTGATAGATAGACGAACAGTCTCGGTCATTTAACCAAATCCAGAGAGATTCATTTCCGTCGAAGCCTTCAGTGCTCACGAGAGAATTGATAATTAAGACCAAGTATTGGTAGAGAGAAGATTCGACTCCTACTCTTCTCATCACCTATGAGCCTATAGAACTGAAGCAATATAATCCGTATACCTCGAAAAGAAGAGGATAGTCACTAAAGGTGAAATTTCTAAATGTGTGTCAGAATGCAACAATAAAAAGTTCTCATAAGGATATTATTTACATTGCAAGTTTGTAACACACTAGTATAGGTACTTAGGAGTAGATGAAACCCTATTGATTTTTTAAAGGCCAAGGTCAAGGTCACTATGGACTACATAAGGACTAAATCTCCTGTTGTTGGAAAACAAGAGAGATATATGAGATGAGTCACCGTGAGATGATCATTTGTGCGCGAGAGAATATTCTAACTTCCTCACAAATGTTTGTCCCTAAAATTTGGACAGAGATAAGGGAAGAACTTTCTAATTGTATCTAGTGACAAGGTACTACTAATATTAGACTCGACTCTGAGATAAAAATCTGCTGCTGAAGCCAAAAGAACGAGTCATAAGAGGTCTCAGATATCCTCACGATCACAGATCAGGACATTAGATAATTCCGCAATACTCGCATCTGTTCACATGTAATCTTGGCATCGCATCGGATATTCATTGGTTTTACAGAGTGTGTATAATAATGCTTCTATTTGTAAGTGCTCCTTCAGAGTACTATAAATGGACTGCTCTCACTACTTTGATGATTCAATTTTGGTTTTGTAAACAATCAGTTGGGTTTGGCGCATGGGGGAGATGCTTTACCCCTAACTGTCCTATGCCTATCATTAGCATTAAATGTCCTTGTGTTTGTCATTGTAAATATATTATTACTGTTATAAGCTTATTAAGTGACTCTCTATTGCAACTCTAGCAAAGGTGCGTGCTATTACTAAATTCTTAATGATTATACAATAGCGTTATGATTATCGTGATACAATAAGAATAGTTGCCTATAAATTGTCTCTAAGATGATTGAATTGTTATCATTGTGCGGTTGTTTTCTGCACAGTACATCATTAAGTATAGATTGAAAAGATTTCTTATCCGCCGGTAGCATATTGAGAACACTGATACTCGCAAGGATTCTATACACACACTAACTAGGATATGAATGCTATAGTAATTATACCATAATTCGAGACGGGTGGGATGTAAAACGTATATAATACATTATTTTAAATCCCACTTTTATAAATACAATAAACCCAACGCTATGCATCGTACATATGTAGTTCTTAATACCAATTCGCCGCTACTATTATGTCATTTTTCACTCCTCTTAAGCTTTAGGTTCTATTTTTCTCTAAGAAAAATGCAATGCTTTAGTGACTTCTTAGCTGTGTACTTTGTATTCTCACACATCATAAAATTGATCTTTATTGAATGCACTATTGTGTGTTTCTTTTGTTTTTCTATTTAGATGCTAGATGATCTCGGATGTAATAACAATGTGGGAAGCTGCTACGCCAATGTTATCGGGTGTATTAATTATTTGCGCATCGCATCTCAATGGTTTAGGAAAAATCACATAGGAACTTGATAGATGATAATGGAAAGTTGTCATATTTTCAATAAGTAGTTATCTTCTCTTTACTGGTCAATATATAATTAAATTATAAGTATTGCAACATATCCACATCTTTCAACTTCAGGTCAGTATCTACAGTGACGTGGTGCATCAAATTAAGATATTCTATGAAGTATCAATCTGTCTGCTTTGTCCCCAAATACTTTTACAACCATCTTATCTAATAAATATACACATGTTACGGCTCCGATTTACTATTGGAAATTGGATATCGCGGTGAAAGGGGGCGTCTCATAGTTTCACTATGTGTATCAATCTGCTATGTTGCCAATCCAATCTCTTGTTTCTTTTTGTGTTCAGCTCCGACTGCTTCTTTCGACTTATTCGAAATTGCAATACTTGTGGATGTCCTCATTTTTTTCTTGAGCAAATCTTATATAAATGCTACAGGCCATCGAAATACAAACTTGTATTGAAAATTGATGTAATGATTTACATAAGAGACCATACTCTTTAATCATATCTTCCAATGTCCAGTTAAATTTGTTGAGCATGTTCATGTTTGTTAAGATATAAATGTAGTTTTTGTGAGTATCTAACATTGAGATATTAACCAGTCTTTCACTCAAACAGATCACTTTGTTGTCATCTTTAATGACATTTGTTTGAAGACCGAGTAATATACCCTTTTGTGTATTAACTCGATTCCACTCGCCGATTCGAGTAAGCCGTCTTGCATAATATAATCTCTCTCTTATGTATATATATATATCTTAAGCATGGTGGAATGGGAATTAAGTACGAAAATGAAGATGTAGTCTTCTGTTCTGAGTTCAAGGGAACGAAATGCTAACAAGTAATAATAGATAGAAGGAGTCTTTCTTTCTTAATAACTACATGTCAAGATAATGTAAAGCACCTGAGTGTTTTGAGTGATAGACAAGTTGATTTCCTAAAAGATATCCTGGCAATATAATGAAATATTGAATATTTTCCTGTTTGTAAAGGAATACACTGAAAACTCATGCATCATGTAATGCGCTCCAGAGCCTTTTTTGACTAATACTATATCATTGTCAACTTATGGTTATGACGCCCTACCAGCTTTTTAAATGACATTCTTGCATATAGATAAATATGACTCTCAGGATCTGAGAAAGGCCGTCAGAACAATGTTCTGCCTTATCGCCAGTTTTATAAACGAATAACTACTTTGTCATCGAGCAGGATTAGCACACACGCCATGTGCAGATGACGATCTTCCTAGAGTCCCCTGCTCACCCTTGGCTATGCTCCATCTGCTACCAAGTGTACTTGGGTGCCATTCTGTGCGTTACTCATGCCGCCAAGGGTGTTAAATAGCTTTTCCCTGCGCGATACACTACACCGATCAGTATGTATAAATTTATATCTCCTATATTGTCCCCCTGAAATCCTCCCACGTATTGAAAGCAACTGGACTGTTCGAATTACTTGTTAACTTCCACATCTTTGTAATGTGCGATCAATGTTTCAAGCACCTAAGTCTTTAGTACTCTTTCACACACTAATACTTTGCAGGTCTAAAAGTATTATTTATTCCTGATGACACATAGTATGCTGAATCAAATAAAATATAAGAGCCTGGTACAGCTTGTAACGTGTGATTCTTATCGATTATCTAAAATTTCACAATCAGTTTTCACACTCAATAAAAAAAAAAAAAAAGGCTAGGTGAGAATACATACCAGCTTGAAATACTAAGTGCTTTTAAAAAATCATTGACCTGCACCTAGTGACTATTATATAGGTACTCCCTCCGTCTAGAGGTGAAATTAAGGGACAGAGGGGGAATCGAATAGCAATATGCTTTTTCATACTTTGTTGTTGTCTTTGTACCTTCTCAAGTGGTACGAATGTAGGATGTTGATATCGCTTGTTGGTTCGTCTGATTTTGGAGTTTTTTGCTCACTCGTCGCGTAACTCTTTTACATTTTTTTATCCTTTTACTTCTAGAGACTACCTGCATCCACATCGATCGAATTATATATCATCTTTAGCTGATCTATATACATTGACCTGTACGCAGTACAATAGGTGCAATCCCTAATGTTCCTTGCACTAACTCACTTTCATCAGACGGATTTTGTTCGCAAGCTCAATCTTCGCCGAAGGGCATAGGTAAACATTAAAAGTTTTAATATAGACACTCAGTACTCAACTCAAGCGCTGTAGTCATCCACCTGAGCATACTAGCGAGTACGCATTGGTCTATTCCGACACACACAATAGTCCAATAGTGACTTATGACCTTGATAATCTACAAGAGAGACGTTATCACTCCACTTATTTCTCCATGCGACGAGTCATACATTTTTGTTGATACAGTGCTACTATCGAGCATGGCAGTACTCTGATTGTATATGCATGGTTCCTTATGACTTTTCATTCGAGATGAATTTTGAGTTCAATAGTCATCTATGCCGCACCGTGACCTTATTCCCGACTCACGGCTTCGATTGCACGCTTCTCTCTGCTCTTATGGTTGTCAGACATCTTCTAGGGTAAAGGTTGGTATGGATTTCCCTCTAGATGTGCAATGCTTGTTAGTCTGGCTCTACTTTTTGGTCTGCCCAAGGCAATTTTTTATGCTCGCACTAGTTCCATCAGTTGATTCTCTCGAGCTTTGTGCCTTTTCAATATCATACTAGGCGTTCAGCTCGCATAAGACTCACTACTCATGCACTTAGTGACGGTTTCATCGGCGATGCGGAATCTTTGTACTTTTAGTGAACTCTGCCACCGGGGTTACAACATGCTTACAACGAGTTTTGGTTTCGTTTTGGCGTTACCGTTTACCCAACTTGATGGTGTCTCCTCATGAGAGGTTTTGCGTGGAGCTCAGTGTGGTTCCCTATTGCACTTCTCACTCATCCTTTCTCCATAGGGTGTCTAACAGTTCCTTTGTTGGATATGTCGTGCCATGATTCTCTTGAGAGCTGTGACGACTCTTTATTTCTCGCTATCTTGTTCACAAGATATTTAATTAGTCAATCACGTCTACATTATGTGACTTGTAACACCCTGAATGGTGTAAAGCACTGCCATCATGTGCGAGATGTTTGGCACTATATGATCCAGGGAATTTCAATCTTCTCTATCACTCGCGGTGAGAGTTAATTGTGGAAGGTCTTTGCATGAGTATACTTTCGATTCATCGGAGCACATTCCTCTATGTTTGCTTTCCGTCTCCTCTCTTTTGTAAATTTCATCCCTAGCGTTCCCCAGACGACCTCACATGCACGAAACATAATCTACACCAGCTTCTTGCGAATTGCACAGTTGTAGAGTGAATTAATTATTGCATTTGCCCAAATCCACGATCAGGTCCGCTCAGAAACTTTAAGATCTTGGATCTCATTAAATTTTTTCAACCTAGTTAATAGCCCTTGTCCTACTCCTGGCCACTTTTTCCCTTTTTAACTTGTCTCGCACACCTCGTTGCAAGGGGATAAAACAAGATGTGTTTGTGAAACACTGATGCCCCGGATTCCACATGTCAGTGAAAAAGGGCTTGCAAAAGGATTATGCATGTGAATATGAAAAATCTACCACTTACCATTCAAAAGTTATGGCCAATCGTTTAGGTTTTTGAAAAGTAGGTCAAGCACAGGTCAAGGTCAGGGGGTCATAAATGTTGGGTACTAGTCGAAAGGGCTTTGTCATGAGGAACACACATGTGAAATATGAACGTCCCATCACTTGCCATTCAAAAGATATGGGCAATATTAAAGTTTTTGAAAAGTAGGTCAAACTCAGGTCAGGAGTTCAACAATGTTGGTACCAGTAGAAAAGGGCTTGTCATAAGGAACACACATGTGAAATATGAAAGTCCCATCATTTTTTGCCAATCCAAAAGTTATTACCAATGTTAAAGTTTTTGAAAAGTATGTTAAACTTCAAGGTCAAGGTCGAAGGTAAAAAATTATGGCACCAGTAGAAAGGGCTTGTCATAAGGACACACATGTGAAATATGAACGTCCCATCACTTGCCATTCAAAAGATATGGGCAATATTAAGTTTTTGAAAAGTAGGTCAAACTTCAAGGTCAGAGTTCAACAATGTGCGTACAGTAGAAAGGCTTTGTCATAAGGAACACACATGTGAAATATGAAAATCCCATCATTTTTTTGCCAATCAAATATATTACCAATGTTAAAGTTTTTGAAAAAGTATTTAAACTTCAAGGTCAAGGTCCGAAGGTAAAAAATTATGGCACAGTGAAAGGGCTTGTCATAAGGAAACAACATGTGAAATATGAAAGTCCTACCATCTGCCATTCAAAGTTATGGCCAATGTTAAAGTTTTTGAAAGTAGGTCAAACTTCAGGTCAGGAGGTCAAAAATGTTGGTACCAGTAGAAAGGGCTTGTCATATGGAACACACATGTGTAATATGAAAGTCTCATCACTTGTCATTCAAAAGTTATGGCCAATGTTAAGTTTTTGCGGACAAACTACAAACGGACAAACAGACAGATGGACAGACCAACAAGAGTTGTCAGAAGACAACATAGCTCGCCGGGCAGCATGACTTATCTACCTATTCCCCCTTTAGGTAAAGTCCAAGGTCAATAGCTCTGGTAGTGAATGAAATGTCTTGAAAAGATACATTTGTTTTAGAAATATCAAAGCCCTTAAGCTATCCCTCTTTGTTCAAAAGATAAAACTCCAGGTTTGAAGTTTTGAAATTTATTTCAAAGGATAACTAGGTAAAAAATATTGTTACCAATAGAGAGCATCTATATGTGAAATGCCAAAGCCCATCCCTCTTCATTGAAAAATATTGCCCATATCAAAGTGTTTGAAAAATAGGTCAAATCTAATGCCAACGTCACTAGATCAAAAGTCTTCACACCCCAAAACAAAGTGTTCTTCATATAGGCATTTAAATGTGCTAAATCAAAGCATTCTCAACCTTGGTTCGAAAGATATAAACCTAGTTAAAGTTTTTGAAAAGTAAGAAAAAGTGTAGGTCAAAAAGTCGTGGTATCAAAACAAAGGTCTGTTGATGAGGCATCTATATGTGAAAATATTAAAGCTCTAATCCCCTTAGTTAAAATGATATAGCCCAAGGAAGAGTTTTTGAAAAGTAGGTCAAAGTCCAAGGTCACTGGGTCAAAAGTCTAGTATCAAAATAAAGATCTCACCAAGACACATCTATACATGAAATATCAAAGCCCTATTCCCTTTAGTTAAAAAAAATATTGCCCAGGTTAAAGATTTTGAAAAGTAGGTCGAAGTCCAAGGTCAAGGTCACTAGGTCAAAAGTCTTGATACCTAAATTAAGGTTTCATCATGAGGCATCTATACATGAAATATCAAAGTCCTATTCTTTTGTTCAAAGATATACATGTAGCCCAGGTTAAAGTTTTGAAAGTAGGTCAAAGTCCAAGGTCAAGGCCATTGGGACATGGTGCCAAACATGAGCATCTATATGTGAAATATCAAAGCTCTATCCCCCTTGGTTCAAAAGATATAGACCAGGTTAAAGTTTTTTCTTAAAGTGTGATGCTGACGCTAGCGTTCTGCTTTTGCTCACAATTCACTAAGCTGTGTTCAACATTCACTTATCATTCACTCTGTGTTCATTCAACATTTGCTAACTACTAAGAACATTTTAGGATTGTAATACTCTCAGCTCAGTGGACTCGCTTGGAAGATAGTGTTACTGAATTATCAATAGCTTTGGTCCCTATTCTAAACCAACCCATCCTAAACTCATGGAAGGCCCATAATAAAGTTTGAGTTTTGTATCTAAAGATGCTTCATGTTAGATCTAGTTTTGCCCAGTGTAATGTGGATAATGTAAAATTTGACACAGACAAACAAAACAAAAAATAAGTTAGAAACATATCATATAAACTTATCTGAGCTCACCAAATCTGCGATTGCTGTTGTATATTATAATTAAATGATACAAATTTATGCATAGATGCAAAGAAAACACAGAACTCACCAATATGGCCTCACAAGCACCATTCACAAAGGAGGACCTCGCTACCACTCCCCGAGCTTCAGCTTGTCACTGTAGTATATGTCATTCGGCCACTTCAAACGCAGATCAATATCCTGGGGGGAAAAGTAAGATTGATTGATTGATTTTTTTATGGTTTTACGTCCCACTCGAGAATATTTCACTCATATGGAGACGTCACCATTGCCGGCGAAGGGCTGCAAATTAGACCTGTGCTCGGCCACTTAGGGCCTTTGAGGCAGGGAGGGATTCTTTTTCGTGCCACACCTGCTGTGACACGGGGCCTCGGTTTTTCCGGTCTCATCCGAATGACCGCCCCATTTAGTCGCCTTTTACGACACGCAAGGGATGCTGAGGACTATCTCTAACCCGGACCCACGGGTAGGGAAAAGTATGAAGTTTGTATGTAAACAAAATGGCCCAAAATGTGGTCATGCATGCTCAATTCATACAAAGAAGTATGTATAGTGTACTATAGTATAGATTATACATTTAGTTTTCAAATACATGGAAGCAGAATTAAGGCAGACCAGCTTATAATGATCAAATTATTAAGATTATAATCATATTACTAAAGAAGTAGGTACAGTTTCTAAAGTCATCTTAGGCCCAATTAAAATATCGATACTTTCAACTTGTAGCTTAAATTACCCTTGCAGTCAAATATTAAAGGAATAGGTTAGCGAGCCAAAAATCTGCTCAATTTGATCAGCAAAATGATTTAATTGTGTCATATGACACAAAAGCTTGAAGTTAAATTGGCATAAAATAGCAAAATGCCATTTTCAATGAAAATATCCACAAATTCAGGTGGTTAATTTCCTTTCAGAAAATTACAGTACATGCGTCCGAGCAAATTCATATTCAAGCATGTTTTTCTCATCTAAAATGTCAGATCCACTACTGTCAGCATATTATTTTCACCTGATCAAATTGAGCAGATTTTTGGCTCGCTAACCTATTCCTTTAATATTTGACTGCAAGGGTAATTTAAGCTACAAGTTGAAAGTATCGATATTTTAATTGGGCCTAAGATGACTTTAGAAACTGTACCTACTTCTTTAGTAATATGATTATAATCTTAATAATTTGATCATTATAAGCTGGTCTGCCTTAATTCTGCTTCCATGTATTTGAAAACTAAATGTATAATCTATACTATAGTACACTATACATACTTCTTTGTATGAATTGAGCATGCATGACCACATTTTGGGCCATTTTGTTTTACATACAAACTTCATACTTTTCCCTACCCGTGGGGATCCGGGTTAGATAGGTCCTCAGCATCCCCTTGCGTGTCGTAAAGGCGACTAAATGGGGCGGTCATTCGGATGAGACCGGAAAAACCGAGGCCCCGTGTCACAGCAGGTGTGGCACGAAAAAGATCCCTCCCTGCTCAAAGGCCCTAAGTGCCGAGCACAGGTCTAAATTTGCAGCCCTTCGCCGGCAATGGTGACGTCTCCATATGAGTGAAATATTCTCGAGTGGGACGTAAAACAAAAAAATCAATCAATCATTTCCCCCCAGGATATTGATCTGCGTTTGAAGTGGCCGAATGACATATACTACAGTGACAAGCTGAAGCTCGGGGGAGTGGTAGCGAGGTCCTCCTTTGTGAATGGTGCTTGTGAGGCCATCATTGGTGAGTTCTGTGTTTTCTTTGACATCTATGCATAAATTTGTATCATTTTATTATATATACAACAGCAATCGCAGATTTGGTGAGCTCAGATGAGTTTATATGATATGTTTCTAACTTATTTTTTGTTTTGTTTGTCTGTGTCAAATTTTACATTATCCACATTACACTGGGCAAAACTAGATCTAACATGAAGCATCTTTAGATACAAAACTCAAACTTATTTATGGGCCTTCCCATGAGTTTAGGGATGGGTTCAGAATAGGGACCAAAGCTATTGATAATTCAGTAACACTATCTTCCAAGCGAGTCCACTGAGCTGAGATTATTACAATCCTAAAATGTTCTAGTAGTTAGCAAATGTTGAATGAACACAGAGTGAATGATAAGTGAATGTTGAACACAGCTTAGTGAATTGTGAGCAAAAGCAGAACGCTAGCGTCAGCATCACACTTTAAAGAAAAAACTTTAACCTGGTCTATATCTTTTGAACCAAGGGGGATAGAGCTTTGATATTTCACATATAGATGCCTCATGATGAGACCTTTGTTTTGGCACCATGTCCCAGTGGCCTTGACCTTGGACTTTGACCTACTTNTTGGCACCATGTCCCAATGGCCTTGACCTTGGACTTTGACCTACTTTTTTCAAAAGCTTTAACCTGGGCTACATGTATATTCTTTTGAACTAAAAGGAATAGGACTTTGATATTTCATGTATAGATGCCTCATGATGAAACCTTAATTTAGGTATCAAGACTTTTTGACCTAGTGGACCTTGACCTTGGACTTCGACCTACTTTTCAAAATCTTTACCTGGGCAAATATTTTTTAACTAAAGGGAATAGGGCTTTGATATTTCATGTATAGATGTGTCTGGTGAGAGCTTTATTTTGATACTAAGACTTTTGACCCAGTGACCTTGGACTTTGACCTACTTTTCAAAAACTTCCTTTGGGCTATAATCATTTTAACTAAGGGGATTAGAGCTTTAATATTTCACATATAGATGCCTCATCAACAGACCTTTGTTTTGATACCACGACTTTTTGACCTACACTTTTTCTTACTTTCAAAAACTTTAACTAGGTTTTATATCTTTCGAACCAAGGTTGAGAATGCTTGATTTAGCACATTTAAATGCCTATATGAAGAACAACTTTGTTTTGGTGTGAAGACTTTTGATCTAGTGACGTTGGCATTAGATTTTGACCTATTTTTCAAACACTTTGATATGGGCAATATTTTTCAAATGAAGAGGGATGGGGCTTTGGCATTTCACATATAGATGCTCTCTATTGGTAACAATATTTTTTACCTAGTATATCCTTGAATAAAATTTCAAAACTTCAAACCTGGAGGTTTATCTTTTGAACAAAGAGGATAGCTTAAGGGCTTTGATATTTCTAAAACAAATGTATCTTTTCAAGACATTCATTCACTACCAGAGCTATTGACCTTGGACTTTACCTAAAGGGGGGAATAGGTAAATAGTCAGGCTGCCCGGCGAGCTATGTTGTCTTCTGACAACTCTTGTTGGTCTGTCCATCTGTCTGTTTGTCCGTTTGTATGTTTGTCCGCAAAAACTTAACATTGGCCATAAACTTTTGAATGACAAGTGATGAGACTTTCATATTACACATGTGTGTTCCATATGACAAGCCCTTTCTACTGTACCAACATTTTTGACCTCCTTGACCTGAAGTTTGGAAACCTACTTTCAAAAACTTTAACATTGGCCATAAACTTTTAATGGAAGTGGTAGGACTTTCATGATTTCACCATTGTTGTTCCTTATGAAAGCCCTTTCTACCTGTTCATAATTTTTAAACCTTCGGACCTTGACCTTGAAGTTTAACATACTTTTTCAAAAACTTTAACATTGTAATAACTTTTGATTGGCAAAAAAATGATGGGACTTTCATATTCACATGTTGTGTTCCTTTATGACAAGCCCATTTCTACTGGTACGACTTGTTGAACTCCTGACTTGAAGTTTGACCTACTTTTCAAAAACTTTAATTTCCCATTATCTTTTGAATGGCAAGTGATGGTACGTTCATATTTCACATGTGTGTTCCTTATGACAAGCCCTTTTCTACTGGTGCCATAATGGTTTTTAGCCTTCGGACCTTGACCTTTGAAGTTTTAACATACTTTTCAAAACACTTTAACGATTGCGTAATAACTTTTGATTGGCAAAAAATGATGGGACTTTCATAGTTCACATGGTGTTCCTTATGACAAGCCCTTTTCTACGGTACCAAACATTGTTGAATCTCCTGACCTTGAAGTTTGACCTACTTTTTCAAAAACTTTAATATTGCCCATACCTTTTGAATGGCAAGTGATCGGGACGTTCATCATTCTCACACTGTGTGTTCCTCATTCCGACAAAGCCCTTTCGACTAGTACCAACATTTATACCCCCTGACCTTTGACCTTGATGCTTGACCTAACTTTTCAAAACCTAACGCATTGGCCATAACTGTTTGATGGTAAGTGGTAGATTTTTCAAGTCCTTTCACATGCATAGATCCTTTTGCAAGCCTCTTTTCACTGACATGTGGATCCGGGTGGCATCAGTTGTGTCACAACACATCTTGTTTTATCCCCTTGCAACGAGTTGCGGAGGGGAATAACATCACTGCCATGGCAGAATGTGTTGTGTATGTGTGTACTGGGACCTAGTGAACAAGATAGAAGCAAGGTATTTCATCAAGAACACAAACCTTCCACAAATGTTGCCATTGGAGAGAGGATGAACCCTATTGATTTTCAAGGTCAAAGGTCAACGTCACTATGGACTATTGACATAAATTCTTGTGAACAAGATAGAGAATCTGGCCCCAAAATTCATTCAGAGAATCATCCAATCGCTTACCAAATGTTGCCCATGGAGAGAGGATGAACCCTACATCCAACAAGTTAGAGCTCAGTTAACGTACCTTGATATACCTCGGCAGCACCAAGTCAAAAGTCATCTCGTCCGTGAACCTCTAGCATGCTGGTAGAATGAACGCCCTATTGATTTGTAAGGCCAAAGGGTCAAGGTCACTATGGAACTATGGAACTAAAAATTCTTGTGAACAAGAGTAGAGGACTCAGCATTCATCAGAGAATCATCCAACCTTCCACAAATGTTTGCCCATGGAGAGAGGATGAACCCTATTGATTGTCAAGGTCAACCTATAGATATGACTGAAATTCTTTGTGAAAGGAATAGAGGACTCAGCATTCACAGAGAATCATCAAAACCATTTCACAAATGTTGCCCATGGAATAGGGATAAACTCTATTGATTTCAGGTATCAAAGGTCACATAGTGACCTAATTGTTTAAAAATCCTGTGTGTTGCGAGGCGGATGCTACGCTGTGTGTTGTTTTTTATTAAATTGTTTTACCTTCACTTGCAAGGCCTAAGGATGTTTTGTGCTAAGATTGAATGACATTGTGCAGGTTGTTCTGAAGAAGATAAAAATGTGAAAAGATTACGGACAGACAATCAACAGACAACCAACAGGTGATCAGATTACATTCTCACTTGGAGTAAGAAATATAAAATCATTCGTACTGTACTTAATCACTTGAGTACCTATATATCACTGCAGGTCAATATTTTAAAAAAAGCACTTAGTATCAAGCTGGATTTATTCTCACCTAGCCTTTTTTTTTTTTTATTGAGTGTGAAATTGGATTTATAAATCGGCCTACATGTACCTAGGTGTATAATGTTTCCATCATGGTTAGGAAATACATATTAAACTTGAAGATGATATAAGTCTAGACTTATTTCTCTTTTGCAAAAATAATTAAAAGTATTCAACATACATTCTTTCAATCGGAGATTCAGGGGCATATAGTTTTTGGTACATCTGTCTGTTTGTCCCCAAAAACTTTTACAACCTTATCATATACATGGCCATAACTTTGGAATGGATGCGGTGAAAGGGCTTTCATGTTTCACATGTGTATTCCTTGTGACAAAAACTTTTCTTTTGGTAGCGAATGTCTTGACCTTTTGATCCTGGAGTCTCATTTTTTTGCAAAACTTTAAAGCTAGGCCATATAACTTTTGAATGGTTAGTAAAAGAGCTTTCATACTTCATATGTGNTCTTTAAAGCTAGGCCATAACTTTTGAATGATTAGTAAAAGAGCTTTCATACTTCATATGTG
>CAJDSM010082971.1:66-15839 GCA_903981925.1 Ostrea lurida
CATGCAATATTTGTGAAACTTTCGTAAAACCAAGGAAGATAAAATGTGTTGATGGTCTTGATAACCGAAAGACGAGCCATAATCGCTAAAAATACAATGAATTAGTAGATTATCACTTGTCAAAATTACAGAAAATTGCTGATATATAAAATGTCAAATTAAGTGTAGCAGCTATCGTTAACCGCAGAGGCCCAGGATAGTCGCTCATGTACCGTGAGAGCCTCCCGGTTCCAGTATCATCTACAAACCTGACGAGACACATTGTACAAACTACGGTACATGGATAAACGCAGGACCAGATCAAGATTGTCAGAGAGTCGTGCCAGAAAGAAGTTGTTGAATACCGAAATAACAAAACTCAGTCAAAAAGTAATATTAATGATATTTCCTGTTCAGAACTACCTATTATTGACACCTAAATAAAACTTCCTTCCCATACCAGTGATATTTCACGGTAAGCATTTCAATGTAACAATTTATGAATCAGGACCAAACATAGCGATATTTCAATCATAAGCAGATGTGTTTTCGGAAATACTCTATCGCGAGCAGGACTCACAATTCTCCTACTGGAATAGTTGAGACTCTCGAATGTATTATTAATTATGTCCGAAAAAGCATTCCTGTGTGATTTATCTGTCATTATTCCGTAAATATAAACAGATCGGTCGTTCGCAAATTTCCGTTCCGAAGAGAAACCGTAAACACTGTTGAGCGATCTTTGCTCATGGGGTCAATGCAGTCCATGGTCAACGAATGAAGAACACGAATTGCGAAACAACATTAGGGTCCAATGCAATGAACAATCTACTAGACATACGCCCAATGGTGTAATCTTTTATATTATGTATGTTCGTTACATTTGAATTGATGTTAGATGATTATGTCCTTTAGTGTCATGTTTGATAATTTTTAGTCTATCTCTGACTGTTGTATATTGCTTAATTAGACAAGTTTTTTTTTTTTTTTTTTTTTTTTTTTTATAATTATTTTTTTTGCAGCATTTTAATACATACAAAAGGAGTTGTGGCTTATGCACAATTGCGATACATTGGTGAAAATGCCCACAACGTTCTATCTTGTTACAAAAATTGTTCCAAAACAAAATTATGCAATATGACACTATCATTATGTTATCTAAACTCCACAAAGTTTATCAATATCGCAGTCGTTTTAGAGAGTTGCGGAACACGCATCTGATGATTATGCATATTTGGTGAAATGACCAATTCCAAACGTACATATTTGTACAAATGTCCAAAAAATTCTGAAAATATGCACATCTCCATTATATATTCTAACACTCCAACGTTTCATTAAAAAATCCTGAAGTCGTTTGGGAATGTGCGGACAACGCAATGATGCTAGCTTTTTTTTTTTTTTTTATTTTTATGGTGAAAATGCCTAAGTCCATTAACTTTATATCTTTGTACAAAGTTGTCCAAAATAAATTCCTGACAATTTGATCTCCATTATTTTCTAAACATCACAAAGTTTATAAAATCTGCAAGTCGTTTAGAGGGAGTTGCGGAACGCAATGATGCATAGGTTTTGTTTTTTTGGGGACAATGCCTAATCCAAAGTTCATTATCTTTGCTAAAAGTATTGTCCAAATAAATTCTGACAATATGCACTCTCATTATAAATTTAACACTCACAAGTTCATATAAAATGCTTGCAAGTCGTTTAGGGAGGGTGCGGAAACGCACTATGATAGTATTTGGTGAAAAATCCTGTCCAAACGCTCATATCTTGTACCAAGATGTTTCCAAAATAAAATCCTGACATCTGACTCTCCATTATGTTATTTAACACCTACACAATTTTCATTAAATCTGCCAAGTCGTTTGGAGGTGTTCGGATCCAACGCTACTGAGCAATAAGGTTTTTGGTGAAAATGCCTAAGTCAAAACGTCATATCTTGTGACAAAAATTGTCAAAATAAGAATTCTGACAGTAATGCACTTCCTTATGTATTCTAACACTCACAAGTTCTATTGAATATGTCATCGTTAGAGGGTGGACAACAAATATTCGGTACAGACGACGGACACGGTACAACAGACGACAGGGTGAAACCTATAATCCCCAAACTTCGTTCCGGCGGTATAATAAATTCCTGACAATAGCACTAACTCCATATGTATTTTAACACTCCACAAAGTTCATTGAATCCTGCAAGTCGTTATGGAGGGTGCGGACACGCACTGATGCCAATAGGTATTTTGGTACAATGTCTATCCAAACGCTCAAGTTCTCTGTACAAAAATTGTCCAAATAAAATTGCTGACATATGCAATCTCCGATATGTATTCTAAACTCCAAATTTCATTGTAAATCCTGCAAGTCGTTATGAGATTTGCGGCAACCAGATGATAGGTATTTGGTGAAATGACTAAGTCCAAAACGCTCCTATGTGTAAAAATTGTCCAAATAAAATCTGACAATATGCATCTCCTTATGTATTCTAACACTCCACAATTTTCTGTAATATTGCAATGTCGTTGTAGAGGAGTTGGACACGCACTGATGATAGGTATTTTGGTATGAAAATATGACTAAGTCCAAAAACGTCATATCTTGTACAAAATTCCAAAATAAAATTGCCCTGACAATATGACTTCTCATTTGTTTATACCTCACAAGTTTCATTTGAATCCATGCATCGTTTAGAGATTGGACCACAATTATTGGACGACGCGAGAGACAGACAGACAGACAGAAGAAGACAGACAACAGACAGAAGAAGACGACAGACAGACAACAGGTGAACCTTAACCCCCAAACTTCGTTTTGGAGGGATATTAATAATATTATTGGTCAGAATTAGTTCTGTTCAGTTGGGTCAAACGAAGTAAATGCACGGTCTTCAAAATTGTGTTACACTATACGTTCTCCATGCTGATGCTTACTGTGCAAATATAGAATGATCCTGTGCTGGTTCAGAGTAATAAAGTGTGACAAATTGTCTATGTTAAATTATTCAAGTGCATCAAAAGAAGTTTGAAATGCCTAGCATATTGAGAAAACTGCGTTTACACGATACATTCTCATTTGATGCTCGTGCCAATATCAGAAGCTGTCAGTGTGTTCAGAAAAGTGTGACAAATTTGTCTTGTTAAAGATATTCCAAGTTCATCAATTACAGAAAGTTGAATGCCAGATATTTGAACGCTTAAACGATACCTTTCACCATATGATCTTGTGCAAATATCAGGTGTTTGTTGTTCCAGGAAAACGTACAGATTTCTGAGTGCTTAATTCTAAGTTGGTCCAAATTGGACAAGACATGCAGACGAATGACTGCTTACCACAGTTCTCCATTCTATCCTCTGTACCAGTATATCAGGAACTTCATTTTGGTTCCAAAAAATGTACAGAATTGTCTATGTTAAAATTCTAAGTTGCGTCAAAGGATGTGACATGCAGCAGATTGGAAACTGCTTGTACACAATACTTCTCGATACTGATGCGCTTGTGCCAAAATCTGAAGTTGGTCCTGGTAGTTCTGAGAAATGTGACAGAAATTTTTTGCCCGACACTCATGCAGACGCCCGGACGATTATATAAGTAGAGTTGGTACCGCGAAGAAAACGTACCGCGGATACCGTATATTTGAATACCCGGTATTACCACGATATACCGCAGATTTATATATATTTTAATGATTCCATTCATTATCGTATTTAGTTGTGATTTATTTGCTTAATTAGCTGTAATTTCTCAATAAATACAAAGAGAAAGTATTGATTTTAAATTCATTTTCAAATCTGACGACTAAGAATATTTGAAACTAAATAGTATCTTATCTTATACAACTAATCAGCAGTGTCTCGCTCTTGTCTATAACTTAGTTTTACTCTGGGTTGTAATTGCGTAAATGCATTTACTGGGTAAACATTCAACATTATATTATTAATCTAATGATATTAATGTCAGTTTGCAACAAAGACGATAACTCGGATGTACACTCAATGGTCAAGTTTTCCCCTTTGCATATTTTCCTAATATTAATAATTGAATATATCATTTTTTAGCATGATATCAATTTTCAACTCCTTCATAACTTAAAATCTACATCATGTACATGGCCTAAATTAATCGTTACTTCATTATTTCTCTCGTGTTATCAGTTTTACATCTCATCGGGTATCTGTTTTTGAAGTTTTATTTGAACTACTCTTATAATTATTTATATTAGCATTTTTAAACGAGAGGCCATGCAATCGTCACCTGAACATGGCTTCACTTAAGAGGCAGTTGTAAGAAACTTTAATCCCCATTGTGCCCACCCAACCTTGAAGGGGGGGGAAGCTTATCTAACCAAACTTACATCTACCTCCATCAGGACAGCTTTTCAAGGTAAATATCCATCGTCTGGTACATGAGAATTTAAAAGATATGTCCATATATTGTTTGATGTAAAATATTTCCTTATTGTGGCTCCCAATTATCCTGGAGTCTCTTATCTTGAACAACTTTTATCTACTATATCAGGAATCTTTATTTTTAGGCCCCAGTGTTTTTAAGAGAAGATTTTTGAAAGATTTTTTCTCCTATTATATATAAAAAAACTTTGATCCCTTTGGGAGCCCCAATCGTACCCCGCGGGTTATGATTTGAACAACTTTGAATCTCCACTAAATATTCAGATAGACCTTTCATATAATTTCGCTTTTCTAGCCAAGTGGTTCCTGAGAAAGTGATTTATTTTAAAGATTTAATATATAATCTCTGTAAAACTTTGATCCCCTTGGGCCTACATCGTACACCTAGGGTCTGATTGAAAAACTTAGATATCCATATTAGAGCTTTCATAAATTTCAGCTTTTTGCCAGTGTTCTTGGAAGAGACTGAACAGATTTTTCCATATAATTACTATGTAAACTTTGTTATCCACTATGGAGAACGATGTACCGTGGCTGATTTAAACATAACTTGAATATCCATTATTATCAGAAGTCTTTCATATAATTTCAGTTTTTTCTGCCAATGGTCTTGAGAAGTGTTTTAATTTCCAATTCTTAGGTAAATTATATATTGGGCCATGTCCCGGAGGTATGATTTGACAATTTGATTCCATATATCAGAGATTTCCATTAATTTCCGTTTCTGCCGTTTTTGGAAAATTTTTTAAAATTCACTTTATCCTTATGTAAACTTTATCCTTTGCCTTCCGGGAGGTCATGATTGAACCAATGAATCCACTAATAAGAAGACTTACTATAATTTCAGCTTTCGGCCAGTGTTTTGAAGAAGATTTTATACCACCCTATTTTGCAATTTTTGAATTATATCCCTTTTGGCTGGACTTCATTTACAAATTGAATCCCTTCAACCCAAGGATGAATTTTGTGCCATTTGGTGGAATGGACCAGCTGTTCTTAGAGAAGTGAAATGTGAAGTTAACCGAGATACGGACCGACGGACGCGACAAAAAACCAGGCGAGCAAAATCGTCAGAATAGGAATATTTAACCTTCGAATTAGGTGCTAAAATGTATACTCATTTCAAAATCGACCCCATATATAATATTAACATCCCATTTAAAGTAAATTTGTCTAGTCTTGATGTGAATTCTGCTTTATTTGAAAATTAACAATAATAAATTATATAAAATTTTTGTGAAGATTTTAAAAAATAGTGAAAGTAAAATGATAATGAATAAATAATGTAATATTAGAAAGTGACAGGAAGAGATAAACTTATTACCCAATATGAGTGTACAATACACGATAAAATTCACCCCTTTTGACGTTCAAATATGAAAAAGTGCAATCACAATAAAATATGAAGACACCACATGATAGAAAGTTGTCAAAGGAATTAACAGTATAAAATGTGCATGATTTGACTGTTTTGAATCGTGGTATCGCCGACTAATATGATCACTAAGATCAATACAATTATTTCTCCAGTATTAATTTTAATATTCTTAATTTGTTGGTTTATTTAGGTATATTATAACCGCGTGATTTTGGACAATAACAATTTACCCCGAGGTATTTTTATACTGTACGCCCCCCCCTCCCCTTTGCGTCTATGATGGGCTAAAAATACCACTTGTTTGTCCAGGTATATCTTTTATCTGTATGTAGTTTAACATCAGCAGATAAAGAGAATTTATTTTCAATTTTGTTTAAAGACATTTCCAGCCAATGAACATGAATTAGACCGAAACCGATGGAGGTGAAAACCTGCCCGAAAAATTCAATATTACTGATAAACTTCATTTTAGAATTACTATACAATTTATTTATTAATTTACAATCTATGTAGACACCAAGATTCTTTTATTTTTGTGCTAAAGTCGGGATAATTATTCTTTTTAAAAATCAATAATTTACCTTCATCATTGTAGCTTATGTTATAATTTCGATTAAATTGTTTAATAATAAGGGAGGGTATGTGCATACTTGACAAATTGACAAATATATAATATAGTTTTTCTTCGGGTTGGGTCTAAGTTTGTTATGAAATATTTATAACCCATTAAATGTAATGGTTAAATGTGACAAAACGCAAAATCATGTTAATGGTATTCCATGAACAGCAAAGCCCGTTAATTATTATTGCTTTTACTATCTTTATGATTGAATTTATGTTAAAATGTTTTGTTTGTAGTCTTACAGTGTTCAATACCCTTTTTGTTGTATCAAATTTGAATTTTTTCAAATTTAGAGTCTATTTGTGTTTGCTTTCAATTTCATTCAACCAATTCACATAAACTATGATAGTAATATTCTTTTCAAAATTATCTCTTCCAACCGTTGATTCGCTTCTGTTGTAACTTTTAATATCTAGCTGGTTCCTTTTTGCTAAAATCAAGACAAGCAACATACCAATAAGCCATGTGGTCAAACACATGGACATTTCCTTTTTTAAGTCCATTTTTAAAAGACAAATTCTTTTAATTAATAGATATCTTTGCCTTGTAATTTAATTTGATGTTTTTATTTCATAATAATAAATTAATTTTTATATATTATTCATACGTTTACCTTATAGGTTTGTACTGTTATGACATACTTTGTTTTCCATTACTGATGATAGTATAAAATATGAGGTTCACGCGTAATAGTTTTAATAATGGGCATTATTCGCGTTATTCTTATATTTATTTTTTTGCTTGTTTAGTTAATTTTTGTAAGAGTTATTGATTGAATTTCGCATTTACTTTGTTTACCCGGTACTACCAGTACAGTAATACGAATACGTATAGCGCAACTCTAATATGTGCTATGTTCTTGCTACGCAGAAAGCACACAAATAACTAAATGTTGCATCTGAATACCATAAATTATATGGCTCGCCCTGAAAGCTTTCAATCGCCAGAATTTTTGTGATCCAGATGTGATCGTTTGCTCCTATAAATCAATTGTTATGCATATATTTATAATTCCTCATCATTCCCCAATTACATTGCAAATATTCTTTGTAATTGTGTCATTTTTCAAATGTTCGCGATTCACATTGTCTTTTGTGTATCTCTTATGCAGACCCCTTCCTTTAACACATGTGTTTAAGTCATTCATTATGGAATAACAGATAGGTGTTGTTGCTTTTGATCATGCAGAAACCATGGGCCACTATTTCATTAATCACAGGGCCACTAAGGATGTAAATTATCGGGTGTAAAAGGTTCAGGAAGTTTTGAAAAATTATTGAAAATTTAAAATTCCTTTCCCCAAATTATTTGATTAGCTATTAAGTATTTTTCATTTGTGTGAAATTGAAAACCTTTTTATGAAATTCCATATCTCTAAAGTTAAATCGACTTCAAAAAGGGCTTCCTCATGGTAATTGCGTGCTAAAGTTTCACATATCAACTTGGTGCCAAGCTTTATTATAGTAGCAAAAGTTTTACAGAGCATAAGCTGAATATTAGGCTCTCATACTCCGGTCGCCCCCTTATTACTTCCTAGCATTATACCACTTCCTAGTTGCTTAATTTGTGTATTTCCATGTTTTTGAAGTTTTCACCACATTGTTGAACCCTTGAGTAAATTTGCTACATTCCATATTGTCTTTTCTTAGAAATAGTCCGCAAGAAAAAATGCTCAGATAATAACTATTAGATAGTGTCCCATAATTATTGGATATATGACAAAATTATCCCTCGAACAGACCATTACTTGTATATACGACATTACTTGCATGCACCACATATCAGAATTATTACGAGAGTATCGATCCTCCCACTAAACATGGTGTGATGATTTAGATTGTATTTAGCTGGGTCCAATTTCTTTGCATACATTGCTGTGGTGTCCCTTGTTATTTCCTTTAACCTAGAATATGAAGGTTTTCTTTAATATCTATTAAACTCGATATGATTACTGTAAATTCTAGTGGGTTTAAAATTTCACGACAAATCAATCACCCTTTGCATAATATTTTAAATTCTTCGTCAAGTTATGATTAAATTCATTTAGCATTTTCATTTTAAGCTTTTGCCAGTCAATGTAATCATGAATCCCAAAATGTACACTTATTACCCGTATTTAAATGCTTTCCCTACAATTTACCCAGCATTCATGCAACTGTCACCAATTTTGAACATTAATATTATTCATATAATTCACGTAAAAGATATTTGGCCCATATTTTGCCAATCCGATGAAAAGCTTTGGCCCCATCTCTATTTTCAGTTCATCTGGTCAATAATGTAATCTCCCATATGAAAGTTTTGGCCAAACTAATTTAGTAAAGGCGCTAATAGTAGAGGCATATATTTGTATTTCCCGTTCCATACGATTATTAGGTGAAACGATACATCGCGTGACTGAATCGTGATGTTTGAATTCCCTGAGTTCGATTTATTCGGTCATTTCGGTTACTATACCCCGTTCTAAATCATAGCACTTTTAGGACAGTTTCTGTACAATGCAATGATATTGACTGTCAAATTTGTAAACTTTGCGTTGTGAATTGACAGTCGGGTAAATGCACCATTATGGCACTTATATAAATCTGTTATGGCCCAGTTAAATTTTTTTATTTAAGCTGACTTTTTATTCTTGATTTGTTTGCAAAGACCATCGACATAATATAAATCTGCCCAGTTAAATAATTTGTACATGTCTATGTACAAATTGAAAATCATCGAATCGAGGCTAACGTATCGAAAATGCCCGAATCAAATAGCATACGTTTCAACCTGCCGTTATACTCCCTTTTTGAAAGGAGCTCATTTGACGGAAATGAATTCCTACCCACGTTACAATTTGGTGGAATTTCCTCAAATGTTTTAGTGAAGGTGATAAATGTGAAATTACGACGGTATGAATAAACGTATCAAATGTCATTTACTTTCATCAGGTAGTAAACTATATGCCCTATCTTTGATTAGGACATAAAGATAAACTTCTTACGTAGGAGAAGATTAGACTTATATACAGTCCTTACACACCATAATGTATCTTATATTTGGTTGAATCTTGAGAAATATTTTTTTTCATTTCTTCGAATTTTTTCATTTACTTTAATTTCCCTTATCTTAGAGACACTCTTGTATGCCCCTCTGTTTTTCCAGCCAGCCTCCATCCTCCCCAGCATTGGTCTGCCCACTATGCTCTATTATATCCAGCTTTCTGTATGCAACCCACAATGGACTCACTCACCTGACAGTACCAGTCCCTTCTCAGTTAGTTTGAAGAATTATCACCCAATGCCAAATATTCACTTGTCAAGTATATTCCATGGAAGCATTTCCTACGCTATTACACCTATTAAATCCAAATCCCCCCCTTACCCAAGATGTTCGACACCCAATTGTTTTAGTTGAGTGGTGTTCAGGGACCCATTAATGTTCTACTTATGCAAGTGAAGCACGCCGGAAAAAAAAAATGGGTCGAACTCAGTGACCTAATAATAATAAAGCTTAACATACATTGAAAGTTTGATCAAGTATCTAAAAATCAACTTAGGAAGTCTAAGTTTTTGATACTTTGTAATTCAATTCTTTATTCCCATTGTTTTTGTTTGATATATAAAAAAGTATACCTTATTACACCCAACTAGAAAATCGCCATGAAAACGATAACGGAAATCACCCCAAACTATTCCATTTTTTTATATAGGGATTAACATCTTTTTTGAGATTTATCGTGTGTAACCTTGACATTTCCACACTGATAAAATGTAAAGCATTTTAGTTGTTTGTGAGAAATGTCAAGTTTAATCATATATTTTAAAGAATGTTTATTTTATATTCCAATTGCTTCAGTCGAACAAAATTTAAAAAATTTAAGTTCAGGTGGCGTTCTACGTTGTTTTTTTATGCCGTATATTGCTGAGTCACCGTTTTCGAATTTATCAACATGTGTTATAATTTCTAGTTTCGATTCCAATCAACCTCGTATAAGGACATTGGCATTATATTGTTTTTCTATCATGACAATGAGATTATTGTATAACTTCTTTTTGAAGCAATTTAATCGAATATAAACCTCTGGACATATTTACTCACAATACTAAACGTGCTTCACACTTTTATTCCATTTGTGAGTAATAATGTCAGATTACAATTAATCTAAATTAAAATTCAGTTCCCAATAACTGAACGTCGCAATGGTTAGAATTATAGCAACCAAAAATCTCTCTAGAGCTTTCCAAACATAGTAGAGGTAATGTAAAAAATCAGTTGAGCAGAATTTTACCGTTACTTATCATCGATTTCACATCATCTAATGTTGTCTATTGATGTCTGTTGAAACCGGTGTGATTATCTTGGGATTGGATCACCGTCCAATGATAATCACTTAGGAAACCTGGATGAATGGTTCAATCCTTAAATTCCCATTTATACTTAGACATGGTCCAGTCTAAATTATGTTAACTTCTTCCAAGAGAAAATTCTATGGACTGACAATTACTTTTGCCAATAGGTGCAGAATTCTTGAATTGCAAGCATAAAAACAACATTTGCTTTAAGAATTGGACAAGAGCGGCCATGGACCACATCCATAATATGATACCTCAGCCCTGTGTTTGTTTAGCATGTGTTAAACAGGTGATCCGAAAATGACCTCTGTCGATCAGTTTCTTCTGTTACATGCAAAACAAAGCTCTTCGTGTTTGAGAAGATTTTCCAATAATTAGATGCAGACTTTGTTCCCCTTGATTGGACCCAACCTACCCCATGGCCATGATTACATATATTGATAACAAGTTGCTATTCAAGCAGGATTTATGTTGGCTACACTACTCACTGAGGTACCGCTCTAAGGAATCATGTAAATTGCTTAACCTAGAATTGTTCTTCTTTTGCGAGTATATACAGAGGTTGAATGCGAAGGTGAATTGTAAGTCAGTAGGAGACTCTAAATAAATGCTTTACAATCTCAAGTGGCTGTGATAACCGTTTTATTAGACAGTGTAATGAAATATTTTGATTTAGCAATGTAATATATGAATCGCGTAACAGGAAATTGAGAGTAAAGGCTATGAATTCAGTTACCGTGGATATCGGCCCTAGCCTGAGAAATAATAAAATATTCAAGCATGTAATACATTTCAGAGAAATGTGACAATATTGATTCCAATACTATCAACAATATTGACCAAGTCGGCAGGAGTTGGCATTGAAGGTTCTGAATTCAGTAGAGCGCCCCAGTATCGGGACCCTAGATGAAGTCTACACGATTCAATGCCCTGATATTCAGTGTCAAGATATGCGACGAAATTTATTACATTAACTCCAAATTTATAACTAGTTATTGACGGAATGACATTGCGAAGCGTCTGCCTTTGAACGCGGCCCATAATATGAAGTTATAACCAATATCAATTGGCTATGATATTGCACGATTTCATAGAGTGCGACGAAAAAATATTTATCATTAATGACTCCAAAATTTCAAGAAAGTCGTTGAAAAAGGAATTACATGCGATAATTACTGAATTCGTAAGCTGTGGATATGGGACCCTAGAAATATCGTTTGAGATTCAGCTCGGCTAGACTATTTGACTGACGCCTCACTGATCTCGAGAGCATCTTCATAACTGTCTGGGAAACAACCGGGCTCCGGCGGCGTACTCATTAATGTGCACTTAGATGACCTGCACTCGCTTCAAATAAGTGATCATTGTTAAACTTAACTCCTCTATATATTAATGATGCATTAACTTACATCTAGATTGAAATCCCAAACTTAAAACAAGAATCGACTTTTTCATTAAATTAGCATTGTTTGCAAATATTTTACTCCCGAATTAAATTCATAGTCTTATTTGAATTAGAAATTTACCGTATGCTGTGTTAGAAATACCTATATACAGTAAGGTAACAAACACTTAAGAATTCATACAAAGAATGAAGAAAATGCCGACTTCATTAATTTTGAACGGAAATTTCGTATTGTTTATTTTTGATTTTACAACCTAAAATGTAAGCAATGCAAATATAGTTTATAGAGAGTTGATATTAACAATGAATCACTTATTTACGAAGTGGCAGTGTCACCTAAGTGACAATTGATAAGGGCCGAGCGACGTGCTTTTCCAGCTGGTTTGAGACTGCTCGGATTCATGGAGGTAGTCAAATATCTAGCCCCGAGCTAATCTAAACGAAGATTAGGGGGACCCCTAATGAGTATACACCAATATTCAGAATGGCTGTAATGTTGCATTTTCAGAGAATCAAGTGCGACGAAAATAATGTTCCAACGGAGGAACGGACGGACACTGGTAAACGTGTTAACTCCTCATTCGGGGACGGGTTAATATTCGAAATTGAAATAACCTAAATATAAATGTCTGAAATCCCAAAATCGAGTCATGGTATTGATGTCCTGCAGCAGCTCTAAGGGGAATAACTCATACTTTTTGTACAGATGTTAAGTTTATCTATGTCCTTCAATATCAATGCCAATTATTCATGAAATTTATACCCGTAACAATGTTATCAATTTATGTAAATGAACATACATCAATGGTGATTCGGACAGTTCTTGGGTATTTCGTCTATATATTGCTGTGTAATTTCGGTGATTTGCGGTAATTTCGGCAATTCCAATGGCAGCAGTTGTCAACCATGTCCGTTATGTCACAAATAACACTAACCAATCTCAAGAATTTTCTCTTGATACAATCTTCAAATATGATTACTTGATCATTACTTCTTTATAATCGTTGGGAAATTGTAGATAAACTGTTCTAAAACTGTATCACCTATTATTATCATTCATCCTGGAAGGCCTCTTACTGAGCATGTAATGTAGTACGGCTTCCGTAAACCCATTAAAGTCTCTGTAAAAACTTAAATATATAATAAGATTATTATAAAACCTTATCTACAGAAGTACTCAAACGCTTTACATATACATTATTACCAGCAAGACCTAACAATCCAGAACCTTCTCAGTGCAGCGCGTTAAGCGCTTAGACTAGACTAATTAACATCTACAATATCTTTCCACTGTCTATAGCAGGTACCGTTTTACACTTGGATGGAGTGAGTGAAATTCTGGCTGTAAAGTGCCTTCCAAGACACACACTCACCCTCCATCAGGCAGATTCGAATCAGACCTCTCGTCGAGAGTCAGGAACGACCCTAACCTTAGGCCCCCGACGCACTTTATTCATAGTCCTAGTAATTATTTTACATTAAGATAAACAAAATTGAAAATAGAAACCTACTTTATGTTTCCAATTTCTAGAAATCGTTGCGCTTTACCTTACAAACCGTAGAATAGTGCCATAACTATATATAGAACAGGTAGTATGTAATCCCTGTCATCCAGCGAAAAACAGATTTTGTTGCATTTAAGACCCTATGTCGAAAATGAAAAACATTTTTTGCTTGATTGTCTTCATATAACAAAAACAAGACCAAAAGTATCCAAAAAAATTCAAATAATCAAATTTATGTGTATCTATTATGAATCCTTCCATCCCTTGATATATTAAACGAAATTTGTCTATTTATCAATTAGAGACTCTTGTAATTTAAAACGAAGCATTTTACGATATAAGAACTTACTGTGACTAGTAATTATTTAATATTATATTTTGTATGTTTATCTTCTCATTCCCATGCTCACAACAACTTGTAATATAATATATTGCTCTTTGCTTATTGCCAATAAATTGAATTGAATTGAATTGAATTGATAACGATTTTTTTTCTCTCTTTTAAACAACATGAAGTGACACAAAACTTCGATTTCAAACGTACCAAAGCAGAGTTTCAACTGCCTAATTAAAAGTGGTAAATCTGTATGTTTTATTAATGTTGGTCGATATGGTCAAAGTCCGTTCTACAACCCCTTTGTAAATAATGGATTCAATTCATACAAAATATCAAACAAAGCTACATTTACGTTTCTTTGTTTATTTCCACAACAAAGAACAATAATTAAATAAAATGATAAAAATTGCTACCGGTATTTTGTGATCGTAATGTTGTTTTAAGGAACTAGGAGGTCCCTTAAGTTAGGCCAATTCGTACTCTGATACATGAACATATAATTAGATCATGTAATGAGGTTCCTCATCAACTAAAAAAAAAAATCCTAATTTAGAATTTTTTTTTAAAAAATGAAACTCCGAAAGTAAATTAACTAAAACTGTATACGCCCTAGTGTAAATAATGTAACCCCAACATTTTGCATATACCATAATTTGTAAAGAAAAAAAAAAGAAAATTACGATATACAGTCTTTAATTTCTTTTCAATATTACACTTTATAAGAATGTATTAGAACTAGACGATATTACATTTTAAATTGCACGACGTTTGTACTAAATCATTGCAGCAAAATAAAAATTGAATTCAATTAACTCGGTTACGAATATGTTCAACACATGAAGTTTATAAAAGATACACTATTGAAATTGGAATAAAACTAGTTTATCTCGGAGAGCATATACTTATTTTTTAAAAATGCTCTCGCGCCTATAGGCACGCTTAAGCCTCCACACAACTCCAACATCTCTATCTCCTGCCAGTACCTTGATGCCTTCCCAGTTGATTCCAAGCTGTTTTATTTTTTTCTGATCTTGGCCTTCTATACGTCCAGAGAGTGTATAGTAGTTTTCAATCAATTTATCTTGATGGCAGTTGTGTTATCAAGTACAACGTATTTGTATCGTTATTTTCACAAAAATTCGCGAACTTAACAATGTGATAAACGTAATCATATACAAAGTCGAGTGTAGGGCATCTCCGACAAAAGCGAAGGCAGGATTAGGTGCCATGGAGGAGTAAGCATCCTCTGCTGACCGGTCACACCCGCCCTGAGCCCTTAGTCCAAACAAGGTAAACGGGATGTAGTATAAATGTTCAAAGTTTAAAGAGACAAGAGGCCTGATAGGCCTTATTTGTTTGAACCATCCCGACGTTTATAAATGTATACGCCGACTCTCCGCATGCCCACGGGATGACGAAGATGGAACTGGATTTGCGCAAAGTGCTATTTTTTTGGACATGCAATTCTAAATTTTCAGTATGCTCAAATGTTTACTATTTGATTAAATTTTGTCAGTCGAACGTCGAAGTTGTCGAAAAATGTTCGAATATTCGATGACGTCCCGACTGAAACGGCTGCTCGGTCACTCAGACAGTTACAGGGCTCCGCCTCTGCTCCATTCAGTGGCGAACTATCCGATTACCCGTGCCGTCTGTGTGCACGTCTACATCTACGCCTGTGCCGCCTGTGTGCACGTCTACACCTACGACTTCCAGTGTACCTGTCGCTTAGTCGCTCGTCCGNCACGTCTACACCTACGACTTCCAGTGTACCTACACCTGTCGCTTAGTCGCTCGTCCT
>CAJDSM010082976.1:0-21826 GCA_903981925.1 Ostrea lurida
ATCTACCACTCGCTCATACGAAGCGGGTATGCAACATCTCTTTCTTGTCTCAGGAATAATGATTAGAATTAAAATCAAATCATATCCCTGACTAAGCATTATTTCAACATCCCACCTTACTACAGAAATGATAAAGGCATACAGATTCGCATCCATCTAATATATTCCACCACTTAACGCACCATTGTGACCTCTGAATGATCCTAGCCTTTTCTCCCAGTTCCAGCGAAGTTACCAGACATGTAGTTTTCTGCAGAAATCGTTATCTTAGTTCACATTAATGATAAATATAACGTTCCACTGGTCACGGATGTCGTATTTGAATATTTGGTGCATGATGTATCCGCTCGGTCCATGTCATGTAGTACTTCACTTGCGTTTTCCCCTGCCACATAGAGAACAATGTTAATCATATAAATGACTCTTATTATTTCATTACACCCACATTTGGTCACATATGTCCCTTCACCTACTATTTGGACTCTGTCATATTTGGTCATCTCAATCTCTTCGCACCCTCCTCCCCCCCTTTCGCCAGGTCTCACATCGTTTTCAAAGTGTACCGAAAAGGCGAAGGCGCTCATAATAATAAAACAATAAAACGAAATTTGTAATCCTTATCATGTTTATATTGTATTATCTTCCACTCTATTAAACCATTAAAGCACAAAATCGTAGACTATAAGCGTTACAAAATGTAAAATTTTCCTCACCATACTGTCAGTGTTTGGTTGGGACCTATGAGAACCGGAAAATTCGAAAACATTGGATCTTGCCTTAAATGGTTAAATCGTGGTCTGCAGTCACATTACAATATAAATATCTACCTTTCCGACAATATTTATGGTAATGGGTTAATGTCTATAACGGTGTATTTTGGGGTTTGTATCGTTCTACGCGGTTCTCTGGAGTTTCTACCTATTGACAACATTTTAGTATGAAAATTAGAATATATCTCATATCAATTTTTTCAGTCACTCTACGCTCTACTATATAGTCATCTTTACATGTTGTTTATTTAGTACCTTCTAAAAACCGCGGTTTTCGACGAGGATGATGCGGGAAATCTAGAAATATAAGAATATAACGCTGTCACTATGCGACCAAAGTTTCAAACGAGCGAACGAGAACGGGTACGAAACGACGTACGAACCGTCTCGGTGTTGTCGTCCAACGCAAGGAAAGATCCGAGGGCAATGTGAACGGTGCACGCTCTTGCCGCGGGTGATTGGATTTGGTCTTGACCTGTCCGACCGGCGGTCAAAGTCCAACACTTGGGACGTCAATTCTTCGTCCAGACTTCGGAGAAAAGACAGGCCCTACTAGCTCTCTGCATTCATCCACCGTGGCTACTTGTTGCTTGCATGCTCAGACGTGACGGAAAGTTAGGTAATGCGGAACCCTATTCAGTCTATATTACAACGACGGTTGATAATTCTGATATTACTCGACCAATTAAAACCGCTTAGTTTTGCTCTTAAATTAACTAGTGGTGGAAAATATTTAGGCAGGCGGCATTACATTTGGCTATTCAAATTTTTTCACATTACTTGAGCGTATTTATCTAGTTTTTTTTCTTTTGTTTTGTTCTCCCGCATTCTCACAATCACAGTCTATTATCTACAACCAAATCCTCCTGGGATGCATTGCTTATTGTGTTCGTTGAAATTGTTTGTGCTTGCCAATTTCTCCATAAGGGTGATCTATATCTGCCATATTCGATTTACTGTGTGTAATTTCTATGGTTGTACAACACCGTTGTCTTGCGATCTCTGATAACTCCTCATGATTCTACTTCAGCATTTTTAATCTCCTGGGGAGTTCTTATTTGTTTCGGAGGTACATGGTATTGATCTTTATTTCTCTTATTGTCTGGATCGTTGATGGCAACGGGCACCTCGACTAACTAGTTTTTTTACGCACAGGAAGCCCAGGTAATGGTCCTTCCTCAACTTTGGTCTGTACTAATGATATCTAAGCTGGTCTATACCATTCTATTAGGGGCTCTGGGCCCCTCCTACCCCAGGTTCAACATTTACTCACAGCTGCTTAACCCTCATCAAAACCTACACCTACAAGGAATGAAAGCGGCTTTTCCCCCTCAAATAATCGCTTTTCAAAATACCCTCTCGAATTCTGCCTTTTATTTTCACCGTACCTTTCTTTTGTCGGCGAGGAATTGCTTCTCTGGTTCAGTTAACATCCACTTTTGGTATGCGCTATCCGACCCTCATCCCACCCTATACCAGAGGACATATATTGGGGCCATATCAGACGCCCTTTATAAATCGATAATTTCGGTTTGGGATTCTGGGTGTTCTCCGAGGACATCTTTTTAGCATTCCAATACACAGAGTCCATGGGATTAAATGCAGTCCCACGTAATTGGTAATCCGCTTTCAGACGCCTCTTTTCATATGGGACTTTTCTAATTGGGTCATTACATTGCGAATAAAATTTCATGTTATATTGAGCCTAATCGGTCCGTGTTTTAGCGTTAGCAAAATCTCCTTATAAATTTGTTGATAACAAGATCACTCACTCACAATCAATACTTTAAAAAGAAATAACACAGGGCTTTATCCAAATTACTTATCAAAACATAAGGCCGGAGTCAACTCGGGCTAATATAATAAATAATTCTGTCAGGTTTCTAAATAAAAGCTGATTGTCGTAGAATAAAATTATACTGTTTATCTTGCGTGGAATATGCTAGAATAGGATAAAATAATGAAACTTTTTTTGGTACTTGATACTGTACAAAGGTAGTGGATGATTTACGCAAGAGGTAGTATGAAAAAAAGAGAACAACTAAGTTTATGTGTAGGAATAATTAATGTGTCACACATATCTATATAAATTTTCCTCACCATAGCTATTCACACCTCAATTTCCAGGACATGATTATCATATAGATTGGTACAGAGCTTGGGTCCAAATGATATGTAAGAAGCGGTGATGCGGGAGGTCTGGTAGATGGCAATCTAAATAAAATTGGAATCACACGGTATGGACAGCAGAATACGAGGTATTTACTGCGCTTACGAATGATTCATTTTTATACTAAGAACTTCTACATGCCATCGACAAACCCACACTACGCTATCCTCTATGGAACTGTACAGCCTGCTATTGGATATTGTATGTATTAAGTTTTGTAAGATCATTTGTAGGTCCCATTGTAGACAAGTAGGAAGATGTAATTATGTACAAGATATTCACGGTGAGATTTGTTAGAGATATATTGAGTAAGTTTACATGCAATTCACTCTGAAGTTAATGGTTAGAGACCTATTTGACTTAAGTTACAGATACGGAAACCTAGTATTTATTAGAAGGATATAGTTGACCTTCACCATGAGACAGAGGACTGCTTATGAGTTATGAGTAGGATGCCCGGCTTTAATGTAATAACTGTGACGCATATATTATAATACCTACTGCAACCAAGAACGGAATATCACAGATAACCAGTAATTTTTGATAATCGACCGTCGCACAAAGTTGATATGATAAAACTAAGAAAATAAAACCGCATCTCCAAGCAGCCCTCCTTTTCTAACATTTTAACACTAATTCTTACTGAAAAAAATGGCTCTAATGATGCTAATACAGGTCATGATTTATTGAGGTTTAACCTTGCATTGATCAGCAGTTCTATCTCACTCGAGACGCGAGAGTATGATATTCACCAAATAGAATCAAGCAATTTCTGTTAACGATATCGACTATATAAGCTAGTTATTATTTAATTCTGAAAATATCTTATGCTACACTTGTTGCATTCAAAACACTTTCTAACAACATATTGCATTGAGCACACCAATTATATATCTATCATAATTTGGGGCATTTTTTTTTAACTTGGAAATTTTTGTAAATTGCACCATGACCATGGAATCAAGATCTACTCCATGTACACTGTAGTATGAGGTTGATACATAAAGATAACACAATAATTGGGCTGAAAATATGTGGGCTATCTACACGCAATTAGAGCAGAGAGACGAGAAAGATGAAGTAGTAGACAGATGTCAAGCAGATGAAGAGCACAGAAAGGGATGAGAGTAGGGGCAGAGAAGCAAGAATGAGATGAGAGCATAGAGAAATAATTATATGAAGAGGACAAGATTGATCTTCTCACCTAATTGGTTTCCACTACTGGGGTTAATCTAAATTTTTTCATTATAAATTAACACCTCCATTTTTTATAAAACTTGAGAACTTATACATTTTTGGTGTCTCAGGGTAAGCATATGTAATGCTAGTAGTGCAGGACTATTTGAGCTTTGACCTCCCTGACAAGTTCAATTTGATATCTTCGAGCGCACCATCGTAACGGGACGGGTGTTCATACCTACATAGTATTTTGAAAGCTGATAGTCCATACCGACACAATCTCAATACCTTTTTGTATCAGATGCTGTTACTTCTTCAAATTAAAAAAATCCAACAAATGAAGGTAAATATGATTTTGGGTCTGGGGTTGTAATAATGCCCTATACGCTGTTCAGACCAGTTTTTTGGTCTCCGTAGGAGAGAGTGACGTTACAATGCAATCTACCTTATCCGATAGTTTTGCGTCACATGAATTAAATTTGCACACCTAAATCCATGAAAATACTAGCTTCTCACTAGACCATCTATTCCTCCTCTCAGCAGTATGATGACAACAAGAATGGCAGTACTCAGAATTTGAATTCATCGTAACCAGGGCTCTTGCGGCTGGTGTGATGTTTAGATAGAAAGAGTTTCATAAATAGTTGATAGCATCCGCCCGATTAACTGGAGAGTCTTGTTATGTGAAAAACCCACTTTGGATTGTCTTACTGCTCCTTTTCTCCGTCCACTTCTGCACTAGGTTTTACTATGTGAATTATCTTTCCCAGTTCTCATAGATGGATATCCAAAAGCCCTCACTCCATTTTGTTTTGGCCTCGATGTGACAGAAGTTAATTTTGGTTTTTAGAATTTCATAAAAAGTTGTTGATTTCTTTGCCTATTTTAACGCTGTAATATGTTTGACATATCACATGGGTTTGTGTGATTAGTGGTGGTTTTGTCCATCCAACTTTTTTCATCCATGCCCCTAATTAGCAAATGAATTAATCTTATTATATCCTAAAAAATTAATCTTATATCTGGGTAGTACATTGCAGAAGATTCACAACAAAGAAGTGAACCATCCTCATTGATTATTATTCATTAAATTCGCCTCGTGCAGCGTGCAAACATTGTTTGTTAAAAAAAGGTTTGTTGCCAATCATGAATATTGGTGTATAATTACGGTGCATCTGCAGAAACACCAGGCTATTTACTGATATTTTGCAATCTAACCCATGCATCTTGTAATATCATCTACCCAAAATCTATTTTCAATGTTTCAAACATATATTGTCTATGTACTCAATACCCAGTTTAATCAACTCTGTTACATCCTAACTTAAGGAATAGATGTTCTATATCCTTATTTGAAACATAAGATTCTTATCCGCAAAACATTTTCAAAGAATCTATAGCTACCAGATTTACCCTTTTCAAAACACATCCTCAGTTTTTAACATGACATCTTCTTTAACCATTGTTCTTAATTTTCCAACACAAAGAGGCAAATATTTCCTCTAGAATTGAGCAAATTTATCACACTCACAATTTCTGCTAGGTCTTGTTTGGCCTAATGGTATTGGACAGAAGCTGTTTATTTTTAGCTATCGCATTGTTCACAAGCCGTAATAATAGGCACCGATTTGAGCAAGAGCTATCCATTGCTGGTGGTGAACGGACCTACATGGTCCGTGCCTCAAGAACTTCGTGTTCGCTTTATTCCTTAGTTAGAGTAAATTTTTTCCAGGCATGGTTATATTTGAGAAACTAACGTAAGGGGTAGATTTTTCTTGCTAAAACTGTAAACTACAACCCCGGCAGAGTCAACGATTCAATTTTTGGTTTCAGGTAGAAACTTGGGATATTCCTTACTTGAGCATTTTATGGTATTTATATCTGAGGCTCAATTTTCGCGTGTACAGTGACCCTGAATTATTTACTTTGTATTATGTAGGAAGTTACGTTGACCATCGTGCTTATTTGTTATCGACTACTCTAAACCATTTTTACTTCTTCTTTAATAAATTATAAAACTTTACTTTTGTTTTTATTGAATTGTTGAACATAATCAAGGAATCCAAATATTGAATTCGGGATAAACAGGACCAGTTTTTTGTTCATGTGCGCACAAACATGTGTGCACTCAAAAGATTTTTCTCAATCTAATCCGTGTGTGGGTCCCGTTACACAGCAAAACATACTTACAATGAATTCACCCTGTACTTTGAACATTCACTGTAATTTTAAAACATTTAGACATGTATGTTGGCAGAGCTACCATTAACAGAGCGAGCAGATACAGGAATTCCCTTTAGAAGCAAGAATGTGCAGCTTTAATTTCAGCTTTAAATGATTTTTTAAGAGAAATGAATTCATGACACACATGTATTGAATTTTACGTGTGATAAAGAAATTCTGTAATGTGAAAGTCATACATGATAGAACCGAGTGTTGACAAATTCCCTTTTGGCATCATATTAACATGTGTTTTGGGTCAGAACATTAATTCATATTTATGAGGTAGACAGATAAAAGCCATGTCATTAGCTAACAGAAAATAATGCACACTTTCTTTTTTCCAGTTTTGTTTTAAGAATGAAAGAATATGAAAGAGAACGAAGACTGATGGCACGAGAGCAGCGGGTAAAGAACAAGATCGCTCGTGGAGAACTGTGACAGAGACAATTGTGTATATGTATAAAGTGGGAATTTTGTTAAATGTATATCATTAAAGATGTGTTTTTTGAATGTTGTGTTGTTTTTTGTTGATGTTCATGTCAAACTAGTTTGATCTTTTACCAATACTTATCATCTGGAAACACTAGAGGGTGCTTCAATAAAACGTCTCCATGGACAATTAAGTCAATCCCATATATAGCTAACCGGGATACTTTCCAGCCTACACCTGTGTAATGGATTTTCTATGCTAAATTAAACCTTATGAAAGTCTTGGTTCCCCCCTTCCCGAGATCTGTCCAGGGTACATGTAACTCCTGGGCCATGCTTAAGACCATTCCACAGGCTCCCCTTCACCACCAATCCGAGCAGACACTTCATACAGATGGTAATGCCTCGATCTGGAACATGCTGACACACTGCACTAGACAATGGGTGACTGGTGGAATAAAACAACCACATCTTTCAGGTGATAATCCCACCCAGGAGGGTATTCCCTTTTTAAACCAAGGCAAGTTCACAGGTTCTCTCTACACTGCCTAACTGGATTCCACTTGATTTCTGTAAACATCGCAGGACTGTGTTCCTCATCTCTAGGGGCTAATGGGCCCACTTGTGTCTCCGAGCTCCTAGGATAAGAACCCCATTGTCCGTACAAGGTCTGTCAATTTTCTGGTGGCATTGTTCACATTATATAAGAAAAGAACTATACTGACACGAAGTCATCGTAAGGTAGGTAACATGTTTATTACATCCAGCCATCCAGAGCGCAGTAATCCTCATACACCCGGCGCGTGCACAGTATCACTATTGGATCTTAAGTTTTTCATTAAAAGAAATAATCGAAAAAACTCTTACACATTCTAATAGTGCATCTTCGCTAAGCCAAGAGGTTTTCGGTCCCCGAGCGGAGTGGCACCGAAAACCCTTGGAGCTATCGAAGATGTAAATGGTTGTGTACAGCTTTGATTTTGAAGTTGTTCCGGAATGGTTTTTAAAAATGTTTTGTCTTGTATAGCTCACCAATATTGAAATCGCCCATAGCTATAATATTATGTTCCACTATTACCGTGTAGTTGTTCAATTCGATCCTCTTAAACTGTCTTTAACCAACACTACTGTGGAATTTAGAGGTCGATGAAGAATTAGCACAAGGATGTTTTTTGGAGACTGCCCAACAGAAGTCACACTTTCTAGCATTTCTAAATCATTTCACTTGTTAATTTTGTAACGGTAAACTTTCTCTTATGTATTGACTAATATTCCTCCCCCATTCCGGTTCCCTATTCTCAGAATTCTTATAACCTTTGAATTGAATATCTCTAAATTTTGTATCGTGTTGTCCAGTTTGCTTTCTGTCAAGATCAGAAGATGTCAAAATGCACCTTTAACGTAAATTAATTTTGATTCGATCCAGTTTTATTAGTATTAAAATTCCTTTCCAGACATTCCAAATTATTGCTTATAAAAAAAACTTTGGTTATTTTCCAAAAGTCTGCTGGAAATGGCTGTGTGAATCGCGTAGGAGTGTGTGCTGTTGTCTGTGCTCTGTTGCTTGTCACTGTCTCATTTCAGCTCATCGCCTGGGTAGGCAGTTCCTGTGATAAAGAAACAATTTCTCGTAGTCTTTCCTGCCAGGTACAGCCTATCTCCTCAGTTGGACCCTATGTGGCCCATAATGTGGATCCCAAAGGTAAGCAGACGCAGAAATTGGGTGATTTTTATGGCTCCAAGCAAAATCACAAGGTCTTGCTAGGAGACTAGGCCCCTAAACGCATGGCACGCGTGCCCACACTGGGTGGTGTGGATATGCCCAGGTGCCTTGCAATCCTAAGCCTCCACCGCTATTGGAAAGATAGCATCAAGTAATATCATTGCCCTTGTGATAGACTTGGAAAGGCTAAGGGAGTAAATCCCAACAGAAAATATGGGACAGATGGCACTCATGACAGGGTAAAAATGCAACCATTTAGGAGAAGGAAAACTCTGAACAAGAAACCAGACCGTCCGAAACAAGGTTGGTCCGTGGGGCCAGCACCCTTCACCAAGAAAAAAATAAACCGCTACAGAAACATCAACAACTGCCCAAAAGAAACTACAGTCCTGGAAGGGGAAGGGCCTGCTCCATGCAGGGAATATGACGTGCTGGGCTATATGCAAAGCCGAAAAGAAAACTTCAAGTGGCGATTATCCCTTCTGTCAACCACGGACAACCATCAACCATCGGTAAATGGAATATCAAGACATTTTACGAGCACGGGAAAGCACTACAAGTGTAAGCAAAGATGCGCCGGTGCATTAACCTACTTGGATTAAGTGAGACCAGTTGGCTACAAGCGTACAAAAAGGCTGACTTCAGGAGATCTCTTGTTATACCAGGACATGAAGATGAAAAATGCAGCAGACACAGAAAGGCGTAAGGCAATCATGAATTTTCAGGTTCAGCATAGAAGACACTCACTGATTGGGAAGCGCATGGTCTGAGAAAATGATGGCTACCTTCAGGAACCAAAAGCGCATGGTCCTGAGATGATGGATACATTCAGGACCAAAAATAAGCACAGTCAAATTGACTGGTGACACAATGCTACGCACCCACCAATGATCATGATGCAAAATCCGAAGATTAGTTCTACAACAGGTTACAACCTGGACAAATTTAAGGACAGATACATCAACATCCTTATGGAATAATTTAATGCAAAGGTTGGATCAAACAACAGAGGCTACAAAGGAGTAATGGGACAGCATGGTCTCGGAGGGATGAATGAGAAAAGAGAAGATTTTTCAGACCTCTGTGGACTCAACAACTAGAGTGGAATGATACAGTGATACACCGATCGTATTAATAGGACGGGGTCATGATACACGTGTCGTATCATCAGATACGTATCGCGATACTAATGCAAGCAGATTTTGGCAGATTGGCAATACAATGACCATGTCTACAGATCTTCTAAGACATTTCATGTTCCTGCAATTTGTTTTAATAAACCTTGGTAAAGAGTAAATGAAAAATTCTATGCTTTTTATAAAAGTAAGCAACTAAGCATCATAATATAGTGAAGATGTCAGTTTTCCTAATATTTGGCAACTGTATCGCCATACGTTTGTATCGCACTAATGTATCCTGATACGTATCGTAGGTAGCTGGCGATACACAGGCCTATCAACAACCTCATCACTGGTGGCAGTATCTTCACTCACAAGAGAATACACAAGGCCACTTGGATATCACCCGACCACGTCACTTGATATTGATCACATCCGAAAGTTCCAAAAGTCTCTGCAGGACGTGCGAGTGAAAAGANGTTCCAAAAGTCTCACGTGCGAGTGAAAAGAGGAGCATCTATTGACTGCTTAAGTTAAAGAGAACTGACAAGCGGTCAGCAGGCAGGGTTAAGTACAATCTGAGTATGCTGAAAAACCAATAAACCCATGGAGTATAATCAGTATATACATTAACCCAGAAAATAGATTCTAAGTAATGCAAAAGCTGCTTATTGAAGACACCGATGCCCTTTAACTCTGGCAAGGAACAAACAATGTCTTCACAGAAACATGCAAGGAAGTGCCTGGGCCAAAGAAGCACCAGCACAAAGACTGGATCTCTGTTAACACCCTCCAGCAAATCCAATTGCAAGCAAGAAAATTAAAAAAAGAATTTGTCAACTCCTACCGGTGTTGTAGAGTGAGCCTTCCCCCATAATGAGACCCTCCCCGGAAGCCTGGCTCTAGAGTGATCCTTCCCCCTGGGAGAAGGCTCACTCTAGAGCAGGAGAACACCCGGGGAAGTCTCACTCTGGAGCCAGACTTCCCCGTGGGAAGACCTACTCTATCACCAGTTGTAGAGTCAGCCTTTACGCCCATAGCAGGACTTCCCTCCTTCATTTATGCTTGGTAAACTACTATAACATTATAGAGATTGTTTAGATAATCAATGACCTTTTTTCAGCAGGGCATTGAAATTGATTTTGTCTAAGTTATTTCTTAAACTCAAGAGAAGAAAAACGTTTGAATAAAACACACTGGTAATTTAGAATGGTTGATATTATCGCACTCGTATTGCCATTTGTTAAGAATCAAATATAGAGTCCAAATGACTTGCATACAAGTTATTTTTCTCTTTGTATAAAAAAAAAAATAATAATCAACCTTAGCATTTTGCCTGTTTTATTTGCTTAAATCTAAAACGAATAATGACTTTAAATTATGTCCCTAGTTAAATTTTTGCTTTCCTTAACAAAAAATTAAAGATTTATTATATAAGTTTGGTTCCGATTGTATATCATTCTGAGGTAACATACGTCATTTCCCTAGTTTGCAAAGTTTTTAGTTTACTCAGGTGACCTACTATTTGTTCAATTGGTCTCGTCCGTCGTGCGACGTGCGTTCCGTCCGTTAATCTTATTTGAGATACATCCTAACTCTTCTTGATACCACAAGTCCATATTCTTTTCATATTTGATATGAAGCACTTGTTTGTGTGACAAGAGGGCACATAAATTGTAAATTTCAGGTCTCTTGCCACGTCCCTCGGGCCTTTGGGTGCAAGATACTGCCCAAATTTGACCAATTTTCAAAATCTTCTTCTTAACAACCACTTACATGTCCCTGATTTGAGAAACCAAATTGCATAGTTGATGTAGAGCAGGAAGGCCTTTGCCATTAAATTGTTAATGGTGATCTCCCGGGGTTACGCGGGTTCGAACTCGCCACGGGCATGCCAATCTTGTACTATCAGTGTTTATATGTAAAATCATCTCTTAAAAGCATCTTCTTTACTGCTATTGATAGTTGATAGAGCATTCTCTAAGTAACGCACTTAAACATTATATAAGGGGTGGCACGTCACCATACCCGATTTTTCTCAAATTTGGCACGTCGACTTACTTCCTGTGTAGTAAAATTCGGTAAGATACCATCTTATTGATTTTGGTTTGCTAGGCAACCCCTGGTTGTCAGTGTAACACGTGCATGTATGAGTCACAAAAGAGTGCATTTTTTAACAGAAAGTGTTACATTTTTTATGACGAATATGCTGGTTTTAGTCGTTTGATTTTTCAATATAAGATAATTTTATATAAAATGTATAATTTTCAATATTTTCTAGTGTTTAGTTTGAATTTAAGGTTGTTGGGTTTTGAAAATATTCTCTGTCAATAAATTTATTTCTCTCTTGTTAAAAGGGGGGTATTTGACAATTCTAAAAAACGCAATTTTAGAAAGGCAAATTTGAATGCTGGGTAAATGATCCACCCAGCACTTGAAATATATTGTATATGATTGATCAATCGATGCATTAGACCAGTACTTTATCATTTATAACAATAGAATTACATGTTAGTTTTATGGGCGAATCTGGCTTTGCTAAGACTGTTGTTTTCCCATGGAAACAAAATGTGATGCATTTTCGTCCAGTGATTTGGCAGTTCAGTTGTAAAACTATTTTCAATGCAATATTTTAATACAACTTATTTGAATCAATTAGTAATTATCTTGATTGACCCTTTATTGATGTTATCATTTAGATTATAGACAAATTTAGAAATATATTAAGTTATTAATGTGTGGTATGCCATGGAACGAAATTTGCGTGAAATATTCCAAATTGAAAATTTATTGTGTGCTGAGTATAACCACAGAATTATTCAGTAGAATACTGTTTGGTATGCTCCCCCAAATTGCATTAACCATACTATTAATGTATATCACGAATGTTTCCACAAATGATCAATAGACTTTGAATTATGAGGTTATATTGTCAATACATTTGTAATATGGGTAGCCTTAAATGTTGAGTTACCTTCATCTGTACAAAATTGACTTGTATGTGATTTTGCTGTTAGGTCATTGGTGCCTTTCCTTATTTTGGTGCATGCATTATGATCAATAGCTCATCCTGTTGAAGATTGACTGAAATAAGAATATCCTTTTCGATTGCTTACAAGGTACATCTTTCTGAATGAACCTTTTGTCCCTTTGTTCGAAAATGACCTTTGAGAGATCTAGAACTAAATTTCCAATACGGTTTTTGAAATATTTTTTGTTCAAATGTAAAATTGGAAGGTTTATTTTTTTTGAAATACAACGTATATTATTCTCTTTTAGTGCCTTGATTCCTTTATACAATTAAATGATTCTTGAAGTCGTTATGGACAGAAGACCAATTTACTTTTGTTATTAAATTTGGGTTGTTTGATAATATTAGATCACTACATGTTCTAAAAAACTGTTTAATAAGGCCTTTTTTCCAATATATTTCTAAGTGACCTTGACTCTTTGATATAATGTACTATACTTGTCTCCAAGGATAGAAGTTATGTGGAATCAATTTTTTAATATTTTGTATTTGATTTAAGGCTTAGAAAATGGGATTACAGATGTAAAAGAAAACCTAGAAAAGAAAAAGGCAACGCAACATAACATCCCATCGCACAGGCACAAGATTTAAACAATTTAGTCCAATAGTTGATCTTGACTTGAAAATTCTAATTTACCGGTTTCATCCTGTCTTCTTTCCAAGTGTTCCAACATTTTGTGGAAGGTTGATTCCTTGTTCTATCTTGTGTCATCGTATAAGATTTCCGAATCACAACACAATCTTAAGGGAATTTTGAAATTAATCTGACAATATTCTAATGAATTTTAAGTTAGGAGATATCTATGTTTGAACGGATGGTTACAGACAATCCTACTTTATGATCTCCTGAATTTTCAGGGAGCATGATATATTTGTTTTAGATAATATATATTATGTACTGCTTTTATTCAATACATTTATTTACTGAAGACATATCTTGGTCTTACATTTTTAGTCCACATATAATGTTTTTAAAAAAAAAAAATTTCATAGAACTGGGGTGCTATGTCTGCGTATAGGCGTAGGACCGTATTTTGAAAGTGCCTCCCCCCCCCTTTTTCAAAATCATGAGCATAACTGGTTTCAAAATAAAAGTTGTATTAAGCAAATATTTATATAAAAAAGGTAATCCAAACAATCTGAAGGGGGGGGGGGGGAAGCAAACTTATAAATTAATTGGGACTTTACAGACACCAAATTTATTCTTTACGTGGTTTTGATGAGCTGGTACCATTAAAAAAGGGGGTTGGCAAACATATCTTTTTACTTTTTGCCTCCCCCCCTCTTGTTCCCCTCTCCCGTCTTTCTTACGCCCATGACGCTTATCAAATCTTAAGTTCAAACTTAAATTTCCACTTATCAAAGTAAATCGCGTTTTATTTTATTTACATCATTGTAGGCTAACCCAATCACGAAACATCTTAATTCAGGTAACAGATGAATTAATCATTTCCAACGTGATGCTCTGCACGCTAGGTCATGCCTTTTTGTGCGGTTCCACCATCTGTTTATTCGTTTAAATCCTCATTCTTTTTAAATTTATCGAAAGTCTCAGTTTTATATTTGTTGAGCCCTTACAGACCAAACTTTCTGATGCAAAGACGGTGACTAACTTCTATCAAAAACTCTGTATTTTAAACATATTTTAGACTATTTTTAAAGGCTTTGTGTTCACTGATGCGTGACTCTACCTACGGACTCTCATGGTAAAATAAACTTTCTATTGTTTCCAAACTGCATTTTGTCAAGTTTTTTTCGGGACGAATTTTTCGTGATTTTTGACGTCGTTACGACTTGTTTTCAGTTGTATTGATTAGTCGTTCTACTTTTAATTTCTAAATAATTTTCAGTTTGTTCGTATGATTTGACTTTCACTACCGCTTCTAATTTGTGATATTAGTTTACAGTCGCTTTCTATCAAATTATTGCATTGCTTCAAGTTATCTTCAATTTTAATTGGATATGTAGCTTTTTTGGTCAAGATTAAACCAACCTAGCCTCTGATCAGGTTATCATAATTAATAAAATGTTCGCACTAGAAGAGGAACGGCTGGATCGTCAGGTTCATCAAAGACATATTTCTCATTTTACAGTGGTGCGTTGAAATCGGATCTAAGATAGTGGATACACCAATCAATCTAGTGTAAAATGGTAAACACTAGTTTTGTATCCCATGCAATGCACCCAACACTCACTTAATATTCAAGACCATATCAGTTTCTCCTGTATGAAACCTAGCGATATTGTCCCTATTCCACCTATTGACGACCAGTTCTCAAAACATTTATTCGAGAATTTATCTATGTTTTGAAGTGATCCCTGGAAGAGAAATGATATAGACGTCAAACAGCTAAGTGGTGTTAATAATTCTGGTAACTAGTGCATATCAGCTACTACGAAACGAAGCATGTTGCACATTTACATGACAATATCCCATCAGTTCTGACTGATACTGCAAGATCCTGTATTGTTGGAAGCTGATCCATTTTCTGTTGAACATCATTGATAAGTTGGTCTAGTCGATATCTTATGGCTTAACGAAACCTGGCGCGTGAGGAGAGTGATTCCGCAACATATAAGACCTCATGCCCCTCCCGGTTGTACAAATCAATTGGTGTGCCCAGACCGTATTCATTCAAGGGGTTAGAGGGTGGTTATGGGGTCCGCTTTGGTTTATACAGGGCTTCAACAGCGATTATCACATGTTACCTTTTGTCCAACCTGAATTTCAAGACATTTGAAAACTTTGCACGGTCAGTTATTCTAAATGGCAACCATTTCCTCGCACCTCTCGTCTTGTTTGTGTTCTTGCCCTTTGCCTCCCTCTCGACGAACAGAACGGTCTCACAAATGACCTCAAGATTCTCCCTAGGAATGGGGAACTAATTCCTTTCACATGTATGGCACCACATATCCAGCCCAATTTCTGTGCATTCTGGAGACAACAATGACATTATGAGGAACCGGACAATGTCGAACATCAAGCAGATGAAGAACATAGTTGCTGGATAGACTTTATATACAACATATATAATGTCCCTTCAACCTATGTGCTGGACATACTTTGGACTTGGTGTTCACTTAAGGGATGACCCAATTGTATCTATCTGTGAAGTCATCTCGTGGGTTGATATAGGAATACGACCATTTTGCTGTTACATGCCAACTCCATACCTATCCATTACATCCTGGCGTATTTACAATTAATTCGGAAAAGCTAGGCCACTGAAGAGCCATTCCTGTGGTATATTAGCACAGGCAGGCGTGGGGCATGCACTTGTCCTCTCTCAAAGAGGATCAATTTGCCTATATACGATTTGCTCTCTGATTTGTTCCAGAGCAAAAATGTGATTAACTAATATTGAATATTTTTGAATGAATATGAGCCTTTTTATCCATAATTGTAAATTTCAATCATCCTAGGGGTAATTGGGTTTTAGTATTTACGGTGTTGTTGCGCCGAAATGGTCCATTTTGATGAAAGATGTGGTTTAACAATTGAAATTTTTTAAGTTCTTCTTACGATAACCTCTCCTCCAGCTTCTTTTCAAAATTTGGCATGGAAGCATCTTGGGGAACAGGCACAAGATTGCTATATTCAGGTCTCTTCTCACCCAGCGATGTTCTTGGTGTGTTGCAATAACTGTCCCAAATCGTGACCCAATTTCAAATTCTTCTTCTTTACAACCGCACATGTTTTGAGAGACACCAAATGCCAATGTTTGATGTAGAAGCAGGAAATTGGCCTTTACCCATATATTGGTTAAATTTGGTGATCCCGGGGTGAGGGAGGTTCTGAACCTGGAGGGGGGTGTCAACTATGGTAGCATGAGTGTTTTTTATCTATGAAACATTTTTTTGAAAAGCCATCTTTTTCAATGGCTTATTTGATATTAATTGAAATGAAGTAAATGAAATTTGGAAATGAGAAGAGAGTTTATATCATAATTATTTACCTCCTTCTGAAACAAGTGGAGGGTGGGGGTGTTATAGGAATCATGGTTGTCTGTCGCCATTTTTTTCCGTCTGATAAGCACAGAATGGTTCCCAGGACTTTTAGTGTTAACCTTTCCACCTAGAAGTTACCCATATTCATTTGCCTTTATATGGTCTAAACTCAGTGGGAAAAGGTTGTTTCCTAATTGAAGGTTGGGGTCAAAGGGCAACGGTCAAGCACACTGAACGAAGTAGCGATAGTTTTGTGTTCTGGCTCAAGTGCTTTTATCCCATTCTTTCTTAAGTCTTACTATACAGTTCGATTGCATATGGACTACTCAATGGTGGAACATTGATATAGATCCCTTTTTGAATTTGGGTCAATTTAAGTCAAAGGTCAAATGGCAGTGCTGGACATCTAATTTGTAGCACTATGGTTGTTTCCGGGGTTCCAGAGCAATTATTCTTTCTAGTGATTCACTATATCATAGCATATATACTGCTCATGAGACGAATGTTCTACGATTGGATTAATTTGGGTCAAGGTCAAAGTGTCAAGCTCACGGTATGAACGTACGGCAATATGGTTTTCTTTTAAAGTTCTTGAACAATGTGTGAGAATTATGAAATGATAATCTCTTGTGTATATGAATACGAATCTTTTTGCAGGTATATTGAAAGAGGTATTAACATGTGAATACACTAATTCCTGTATTGAGACTTCCAGAAATCGCAATATGAGACTCCTGTGTAGGCTATGAAATACTCAGGTGACCGTTTATAGGCCCGTGGGCCTCTTGTTTTCATACATATATTCGAAGGTATAGGATGATTTAGAGTGAGAAAATTTTAAAAATCAACAAATGAGTGTAACTACCCTTTAATAAGTCTATTAACTTTCACCAACTAAGTTGAGTGATAGAGAAGTGAGGGTGCGTGCGTGAAACATGTTGTGAGAGCATGAGAGAGAGAGAAGAGAGAGAGAGATTGAGCGAGAGAGAGAAAAGAGAGAGGATTGAGAGATGAAGAGAGAGAGAAGAGAAGAGAGAGGAGAGATGAGAGAGAGAGAGAGAGAGAGAGAGAGAGAAGAAAGAGAGTAAGAGAGAGATTGAGTTAGAGAGAGAGAGAAGGTAATCCCATCCAATTATGACTTTAGAATTTTAATTTTTACAAGTTGCCTAACGGCAGGGACTGAAAACGGGGGGTGTCCTAAGTTCTGAAACTCCAAGAAGGTGTTATGGCTCTATAGTGAGTCAACCTCCTGGGAGTAAGGTTTATCTAGAGGAAGTGTGCTTGAGGGAAGGATCACTCTAAAGCCAGACTACCGGAGGGAAGGCTCACATTAGAGCCAGACTTCCGGGGGGAAAGGCTCACTCCAGAGCCAGACTTCCGCAAGGGGGAAGGCTGGCTCTGGGTGAAAGTCTGGCTCTAGAGTGAGTCTTCCCCCCTGGGGAAGGCTCACTCTAGAGCCAGAATTCCGGGGGGAAGTCTGGCTCTATAACACCGGACAAGAGCAAGCAAAGCAGCAGCTCAAGCAGAGTACACTAAAGCCCACAAGAAAGTGAGGAGGAGCATGAAGGGCAAATGATATTACATTGAGAACCTCGCAGAGAAAGCAGAACAAGCAGACTACAATGGAAACATGATGGAGCTCTATACTACGACCAAGAAACTCGCTGAAAAGTATATCAAACCAGAATGGCAGGTCAAAGACAAGCAAGAGCAGAACATCACCGATACTGAAAAACAACTGGAAAGATGGACAGACCACTTCGAGGAGCTTCTCAATAGACCAGCATCAGAGAACCCTCTAAACATTGCAGAGGCTGAGATAGATCTAGAAATGAAATGTGACATACTAATAAAAGAAGAGATCATTCGTGCCATTAAGAGGTTGAAGAATGGCAAGGTGGCTGACCTAAACGGAATCCAACAGAAGCCCTCAAAGTTGATGTAGCGATTACAGCCAATATGCTGCTAACCGCATTTTGAGAGGACCTGGGACCAGGAAGAAGTGCCAGCTGATTGGAAAAATTGACATATCATTAAACTTTCCAAAAGGAGACCTCAGTAATTGTGAGAACTGCAGAGGCATCTCACTCCTGTCAGCGTCGGGAAAGTTGTTCAACAGGATTTTACTTGAGAGGATGAGAGACGCCGTTGACATCTCCGGGACAACAAGACAGGCTTCAGACAGGGCAGATCATGCACCGATCGCTCCGCATCCCGTGAGTGGAATCCCTCATTGTGTGTCAACTTCGTAGATTTCCTCAGGGCATTCGACAACCTCCACCGCGACACCCACTGGCAATTCCTCTGACACTACGAGATACCAGCTAAAACGATCCGAATCATTCAAAAGTCATAGGAGGGTATGGCTTGCCAGGTCGTCCATGGAGGTCAGTTTACGTGTCGTTTTGACATAAGGACAGGGGTAAGTCAAGGATGCACCCTGTAAACATTCCCATTTCTCCTCACCATTGACTGGATGATGAGAAAAACGACAGATAGGCAGAAAGATGGTATCCAATGAACACTCTGGAAACAGTTGGACGACCTCCACTTTGCAGATAACCTTGATCTGCTCTCGCACAATCACCAACAGATGCAGAGGAAAACCTCAAGCCTCGCTTCCTATGCCTCCCAAATCGACCTCAACATCCATCCAAACAAGACTAAAGTTCTAAAGATCAACGCCTCCAGCACAGAGGCAATAAAACTGGATGGCATCAACTTGGAAGAGGTTGAAGCATTCATCTACCTTGGGAGTGTAATCAACCAGCAGGAAGGAACAAATGCAGATAATGTATTAATGGGACTGATTCACGATTTTTTCATCACTTTTTCTGACTGAAATGTGTTTAAAAAGTTTCGTCACACATTTTATAGGCAATATATAAGCAATTAATGATAATTAAAGTATTTTGTCACATTATTTATACACTTAATTATAATTAAAGTATTTTTGATTATTGTATTATTATTAAAAGAGCAAGGGTCATTTAGGGCCCAATGTCAAAATACCAAATTTCACTATTATTCTGATGAATTGCGATTAGTGTCACCAATATCAACAAATTTTAGTTTGATTATTATGTTTTCTCTTAATTTTTGGGCAAAATGATAGAGAAAAAAAAAAACCAACCAAAAATCAGATTTCTGAAAACAATACATAATATTATGCAAAAATTGATAAAACAAACGATCCCAGGCATTGAATACAAATTGCACTAAAATATCAGTAATAACTATACGATAGGTGAATCTCGTTTGGGGGGGGGGGGGGTCAATCTGATTTACACCAAAAAAAAAATCTACATGTTTTCTGGAATAATTTTTGATAACTTTTTAGCATTAAAACAAGAAAATAGGACTAAACAAACAATTCCAATATTGAACAACAATTTCTTGAATAACATTTCCCAGCAAACTAGACATGATCCTAATGATATTCTAATGATATACATAATGATTCGTCTCTACTGCAGTCCTTTAAATGTTTCAGCATTCAATCAATTTCCAATCTTCATGTATATTCTTATCTTATCTACTGTGTTATTGAATATATCTTTGAGTGCGAGCATCAGTAAACCGTCTTCTCCACATAGCTTTTCTTTTGTAGAAATCAAAAACTCGAAACAGGTGTCTGCAATAACACAGATTCAAAAAAACTGTAATTTACACACTGATGTTATGCCAATTGGAAGAATTCACAAAATGTGCAATGTGTCTGCGAAGACGTCCAACTCAAATAACAGATTATCTGATGAAACAGATTGCACCTGAAAGCCTGGTGAGTAACATAAGTAATCCTGTTGTGTTATTGAACTAGAACCAGTGAATAAAGCTAATATGTGTAAATGGCTATATGTTTTCTTTCATTGATGAATTTAATTTTGGCAAAGATGTTGCATTATGCAAAAATTTGAAAAGTTCTTTGTGACGGAATGGTAATATACAGGAGTCAACAAAACCCCTGCTCCCCTCCTCTTCAAAGGATCAAGGAATCCAGCAGAAAGGATGTCGACATGCCCGATCGATGAGGAAACTGCCATGTGGCCGAGATGGGTAACGTGGTCACTGGACATTGACAATGAGGAACTAGTCCATTCGTGTGGAGATGCGGTTAAGTGGTCAGCGTGAAATGAGCACAAGGAACTAGCCATGTGGCCAGAGAGGGTGTAAGGTGGTCATATGATATGACGAGGAACTAGTCATGTGGCCTTAGAGAGGGGGTAAAGTGGCCATCGGATGACAATGTCACGAGGAACTACCATGTGCGCCAGAAGCGGTAAAGTGTAAACTGAATGAACAGAAACTAGTCAGAGTGGCCAAGAGCAGGGTAAGTGGTCACTGGATGACAGGATGGAACTAGTCAGGTGCCAGAGAGCAGGTAGTGGTCCTGGGAGTGACATGCCATGAGGAACTAGCCATGGTTACGAGAGTGGGTAAGTGGTCACTGGAGTGATATCCGCCGAGGGAACTACCATGTGCAGAGAGTGGGTAAGTGGTCACTGGATGACAATGTCGAGGAATAGCATGTGCGAGAAGTGGTAAGGGTCACTGATGAGCATGTTAACGAGGAACTAGCCATGTGGCAGAAGTGGGTAAGTTGGTCACTGGATGGATATGCGCACGTGAGTATTAGGGCTCTGTATTTTCTCGAGTTGTTTGAGTTAGTAGGGATGTAACTTACACTATTCCTAAGGACTATTGTGTTAGGGTGGAGAACTCTTGACGCGAGAGGTCGGTGAGTTTCGAATGACTGGCTGATGCAGGCAATGTTGTGTCTTGGGAAAGCAATTTGCCACATAATTTCTCATCTCTGCAAAGTGGTCAAGAGGGTACGCTGGCTATAGACAGTGAAAGATCTTTGTCAGAAGACGTTCCGTAGTCAGCGCTGTTACGTGCGAGCTTGCACATGAGAAAGTTCGGATTGTAAGGGTCGCTGGGTCAATAAATGTATCGTAAAGCACTTTGGGTACTTAGGTTAAATAAAGTCTGATATAAATGAAAAACAATCAATATTACTATATCATTACCAAATGTAATTCAGTAATTGTTAATTGGTTTTTAAAAAGAGAATTTGGTTACGAGTGCTGAATGTTAGTGTACCCCCTTCTTCACGTGATCCCACCACCCTTTCTTAATCGTGCAAAACAAAACTATAGAAATTGACATGTATTTCCTGAAAAAATTCATGGATTCTATTGTCTATTGCACTCTATTCCCAATACTTTTGTACTT
>CAJDSM010082985.1:0-15825 GCA_903981925.1 Ostrea lurida
CTTTGGTATGTAATAGTACTGTCATGTGAGATTTTGCTATAGATTGATTTAGTGACTGGTGACTCTGATGTATAACAGTCTTTTCGTGTGTAGCTTTGGTTATACATGTATTAGCCTTTTATTGTGTGACTTTCGTACATAATAGTCGAAAAATGTATTATTTAGTTGTGTGATATAAAGGCAAAGATAACGAACGATGATCAATCTCATAAGTCCCCCCAAAAATACAAAACAAGAGTTGGGCAAACACGGACCTCTGGAAACACCAGAGGTGGGATCAGGTGCCTATAGAAGAAGCAAGCATCCCCTTTTTACCGGTAACACCCACCGTAAGCCCATTGTTTTGATCAGGTTAACGGAGTAACCATTAGTCAAATCAGTGTATGAAAAACGGCTTAACAATTGCGATGAAACACATCAGACAGGATTTGACACAATGGCAGATTCATGATAATATGAATAGTCCCGTGATATCCGACTTTGGAATAGAATACTCCGGTGATGCGTTAATTCGGTATGGAATAGTCTAGTGATGTGTTACTGTGACAGTGAATACTCCATTGGTGTATTACTTTGGTATAATTATGTCCAATGAACTTTGGTGTATAAAAAAAAATCATTCCCTTGAGAGAAATATTCACGAACATTATATTGTTGTCGCAGAGCCATCTATTTATAGGTCTGTCTGCAGCCACGTATTTGTGGAAGCATAACGCTACACTTCGGTCATTTTTGGAATGTCGATATGAAACTCGGTTCACAATAAACCTAAGTTTCAAGATAAATGTATGGAATTATTTTCACCCGTATGAAGATAGATAGGCACCAGAAAGTAAATCTCTTTGAACACCTTGATTGATCTGCTCGTACTTGAAGAACTTTTCTTTTGAGAATTTCACTTTAAGGAGAAACGATGCATTGTCATGATGGCCGACTTCCTTTTGAAAAAAAGAATATCAGCTGTACAAGAACATGTATATTCCTTTTAAATCTAATCGCATAGCTCACTAGGTTTACAATATATTGCTGATCTGTTGCTCGTGCGTTTGAGTCTAGCAGGGGCTTTAATACCCCCCCCCCCTTACTTTCTTCTAAAAACTGCACTTTTATTAACTATTAAGGTAAATATGAAGCTTTTCAATTTCAAGATATCATTGTACGTATCCTCAACTTTTCACCCGTATCAGATTTCTCTGGTATGTCATTCCACCTTAAATTCCAGGAACGGGCTGACAGATATATCTAGGTTATCTTTGTATTATTTGAGATAGATCGTTTTATATAATTTTGGAAATTGATTATTCACATTTTTCGCTTTTAATGACATTTGAAAAATGGTCAGTCTGAAGGAGGGCTGTGAGAGACACTATTGCAAAAAAACAAACAAACAAACAAACAACGATTTGAAATGCAATCAAACGAATAAGCTATAGGAACTACTTTCACGTCTACAGCACCAAATGTAACACTAAACAGTAAGGGGGAAAATGCAAGGGAACAGACCAGGATTCGAACCGGGCTCCCTGAAGCTTTACTAATGAACTAACTGGCCGCTGGCGAACGAACTCTTCTAACCGTTACACAAATAAAGTATATATACATTCAAGTATGATATAGTAATAGTCTCTGAAAATTTCATGAAGATTGGTGACATGTCTTGTCCAACCAATTTTGATGCTTACAGAGGATGACTCTTAACAACAAAACACATGATCTGATTCGCACTTTTATACATACCTGAATAAAAAACAAACAATTATTAAACAGAATCTCTTTTCCTAGTCGTTAATCAATTCTGGAAATTAATTGAACTTTACGACAATCACCTTATCTTGTAGACTAGGAAATGAACTTAGATATTGAGTCATATTTTGGGAAATTTCATTTTCACTTCTTCCTCCTTCAGCTTGTCAAATGGTGGGGCTCTGGCACGGTTCTCCAGGAAGTCACAATCATATCTAGCGCTGGACTTCCTTCGAACACTAGACATACATCGAAAATGGCCCATTCCACGTTGTGCAGACTGCTCCTGGTGTTCCGATCGTCTGTTGAAAGCCTCCAGTGACTTCTCTTTTGCCAACATATCTTGAACCTCAGTGGTGTAATTTTTGTCTTTTGAGCTTGTACGCAAAGGATTTTTTGCAATCACAAAATTGTTTAGTTCTATTGATGGAAGGCACAATTCTTTATTCCGTGGAGCGTGTGGCGTTGTATCTATTGCACCACGGAGCTGTTTACATAACGGTTCTATAGATTTAACATCGACGACTTTGGGTAATGCGAAGGAGCTTTCCGTGGATAATACGAGCTCTTTGGATCCCGGAGGAAGAGACTTTTCAACATGATATTTCTTTTTGCCCACAACCTGGCCTCTTTTTGGGGTTGTTGTATTTGAATACGACAGAATGGTAATATTATTGATTCCCGCCTGATTAGCGCCGCTCATGGATGATTTAATCTCATTGTCGCTTTCAAAATCATCTTCATACTCATAGCTAAAGATTTTCTCCGAGCTCACGTGTCTCGCTCTCACAGGCAGCCATTTACGAGCATCGCTGTGGGCCACCATCCTTCCCTCTGTGTTATAATCTAGAGATTGCTTTTTGGCCTTCTTTTTTATTTTTGTGTCGATGCTCACTTCAGGAGAAGATTTTTGGTCCTGGATGTCTTCTGTTTTCGCCGCTGTTTTTGAACTCTTTCCACTACGTCTCTTTATTTTGGTGCGTTGTTGCTCATTGTATTCTTTTCGCACATCTAATGATTTGACAGCTGCGGTTTCATTTTCTTTCTTGGTTTCAGTATCTTTCTTTGATTTTTGGCCATTTTTCTTAACTACAGGTATACGGGGAAACTTTGCCTGTTTTGTGCTGGCCTGTTTTTGTTCCCCGCTCTTCATCTTTTTTACCATGAGTACTTGCAATTCCTCTCCAATATTTACACGACACTTCTCGTCTTTGATATCTTCGTGATGCCGCACTTCTAATTTCATTGTACCAACATCTAAAATATGGCCAAAGTTTTCCTTTCAATCGGCTTATAGCTGTAATATTTTGTAATAAACTGTGATGTCACAACAGGAGAAACGATCATGACGTCACAACAACGAAATTATTATGACGTCACAACAACGACAATAAACTGGTACCCCGTTGACTGGTGCTACTACACATAAACTAGTCTAGGTCACCTAGCCGTTTGTCAATACAGCTGTGGTCTGTTTGAGTGGGTAGTCAAACGGCTTGCATGACCTAGGCTATAGGCTGTACTCGAGAGAATCGAGAGCCAACAGGGTACCTACCATTTTACAACGACACCATGCTAACCATAATGCTATACGTCTTGGTTTTTCGTGCGGATTGACCACTGGTGGAAGTTTCACTGTGCAGCAAATTCCAATACGAATATAAGCTAATGTTACCAGCGTTAAAATTGGGGATTTGCAAAAAGTTTCATTTTCATTATACTTGACCTTTAAATAGTTTCAATGTTGTGATTTCAGTATTAATACATCAAGGGGGCGTTTTGCACTGACCAAATGCTTTTTTTTTTTTTTTTTTTTTTTTTTTAATTCGTAACTGCAAATGCGAAACGAGGGACAGTTTGACTTGTTGGCGGGCAATTCTACTTTCACTTTAAACGTTAAGTCGAAAATAGCATGTTTCATATTGGATGCAAAATATCTTGAGATAGAATTAAGGAACCTATGACCAATTTGGCCCTGTTGGGAAGGTTAGGATTTTTGCAAGAACTTGATATATGTCATTATACTGAGAAAAAATTTTGGGATTGAGATGGGGTCAAAATTAGGTAGATTTTCATCCTGTGATCGTGGACATATGAATTCTTTGTTGTGTCTATTTTTAATAAATATAGACATTATTTATGAAAATTGGTTGCCATGGTAACAAAAATTAATAATTGAAAATTGCCCTCTTTACAGGGAATTTCTTCCATTTTTTGTTAGTTTGAGACCAAAACCATTTGGCCAACCTAGGCTGATTCCGGAACCTACATTAAATCGAACAATGTGTGTAGAGTGCAGCAAAACTTCATATAATAGTGTGCATAAGAAACAATAAAATATAATATAGGCCTACATATTAATTTTCTTTATTGTAGAAATAAGCTACATACGTGTTGCATTATATACATATAGTAACTGTTTCGAGGACCAACAAATATTCCTTATATCTGCTCTCTGCATTAAGGAAAGACTCTTGATTGAGGAATAAAACAACCTATAAACAAATACCATTTATGAACGCCACCCCTCCGAGTTTCACAGCATCTACATGTATAAAAGTTATAACTGCTTACGGCACTGAATGGTCGAAATGTACATCTACAGCGACTGTCAGTTTGTGAAATTCAATCATACTGCTCAAAAATCTACATGAACGGGCAGTATTTCTATTTCCCACCCAGTTGCCGAATCAATTTGTGGTGTACAAAAATAGAACTCAACCTAACAAAATATTAGATGATGCAAAGACATGCACCAAAGTATATCGATTGTAGTGACGTAGGCAAGTGCGAAGATTTTAGGTGAAGCACTACTAAATTTGATCGATGCATTTTTATTAATTTTTGAAGCCATCAATCTTAATGTGGTTCCATGATTTTCTCTGTTGGGCTGCATAAATAGTTATGCCCGTTGCAGGAGCACAGCACCAATCAACACCAAGCACCAATCAAGCAAAACACAAGGCAAACTACACGAAAGGCAAAAGGTCAGATAATCTGGGAGAATAGAGAGTGTAACATTGTTTCTAAAGCATTGCTTGAATTTCGGAATGCCTACTACGCCTAATTCATCTTTCATAGAGTAAACTCTTGCATGATATTGTACAGAGGCTCAGTTGGCAATGGGAACATACATGTATCTATTGTTAGTCACTGTATAGAACGTGCGCTACTATTTTAATATTACAACAGTTATAAACTTCAAAGATTTTTTTTTATCTCTCTAGTTTACATTAACGCGGCATATTTTCTCTCTCTCCATTATGTATTGTTCATTATCTACATGATTTTTATACACATTCATGATCGTCATACGAATAAGTTGTTATGGCGTCTTAATTATCTTTGTTTGCCTCATTGATCTCCATCGATAACTGTCAGTAATTATAGAATTAAATTTTTGAAAGTATATTGAATATTCATACTTTATAACATTGTTTACTGCATAGATTATGATTTTGTTACCAGTAAATAATGAATTGACACTGTTGTTCATATAATATGTATTAAGCAACTAATTTTCCTGGTGAAAAGTGAACTTCCCTTCTTGTCTGAAAAGGGGTAGATTACAACTATTTTACTACATCTTTCTTGCTTAAAAAAAAAAAACCAATGAAGGAACTGCGCTGAGATCATCGGAATTGACGGCCATTTTTTCTGAAAATTTCCTTATGTTACAATTAATCATGTTAATTAGCCCACACTGCGATAACTTTCTTGCACTAAGTTTTGTACCTGTGTCAATCATTTTTCTTAGTAAATGATTTCATCACTTATACATATGTTATGTTCTTTCAAAAACTGAAAGTATTTCTTTAATGTTCGTTAGTATATTAGTTCAAGAGTACTAAGTATTCATACGCGTGCAATGATTAGCTTATTTCAAAAGTTTATGAGATATTAACCTTCATTTTCAGTTAAGAAAATTGAATTTAAGTATTTCATTGTAGTCTCTCGAGAAAAATTCACAAGGACAACGCCTAATTTATCGATCATATTTTGCCCAGCAATGAGATTCTTTAAGTTTGTTTGTCCAAAGAATGGTCTTTATTGGTTAAGATCAAAAGCCAAAGCTGGCAGCTGCAATATCTGTCAGATTCTTCCTCTCTTCATTAATTACATAATAGGAATCTCGTCAGTAAATGGAATCTAACCCATGAATAATGAGATATGTTTTTTTTTTTTTTTGATTTAATACCGTCCAAAACTATAAATAAAGTATATCTGGAACTGTGAAATATATTTGGAGAGCCCACATGTATATATGAGGACTGGCTGTCAACCTCTAATCTCAACATGCTCCAAAAATACCAAAACAGGTTTTCACATGAAAGATTTGAAAATCATGAGAATATATATACTTTAAGTTGCATGTTCTTCGTGTTTCCAGATGAATGTGTAACTTCTGGGAGATTATTTTCATCTCCCAAATACAGAGGGAGCCCAAATGCGTGCATTTGGGTTCTGTCTTAAATTAATGCGGTTATGAAAAGCAAACAACTGTTGATATTTAAAGTCCAAGGTTAGCAGCTATCACAATACACGAATGTATGTATTGAATATAAACATCTTCAGGTGATAAATTGCCCAATAAATTTTGAAATAGGTTAACCATGTCACAAGAAATTTATTAATAAATGCGCACTAAATTAATATGCATAATGATAATGCAATTAACCCGTCAGTGTCCCTTTTACGCAAAGTCGACCACTATCTATAATCTTAAGTCTGCCTTTTAAGTTTTAGAATTGAAAGGTAACTTCTTTCTTACTCTTACAATCGTCCTGTCATATACTGAAGTGAAATATGACAGCAGTATCAAATTATTACAAACTAGAATTTACTACATGCTTTCTGGCAATTCCTATTTATCAATGAAGAAGACCCAGTGTTTTGGTGATGAAGCTTTTTTGTCAAATTAATGAAATTGCATTGTACCATTTTGTCTGACATCTTCCATTCCTATAGAGTCTTGTTTTGTCACTCTAGATATGTAATGTTATATCAATCACGTCCAAATGCGTACCGCAAAATATATTTTTTGATAACGATCAAATGCTATCATCTGTGTAATATTTAGGAATTTTCAAAAAGGGGAGGGAATGTGAATCGAAGTTCGTCATTCGAGCATGATTTGTTTATAAATGAACGTTATATTATTTGTGGTTGGATCATTAACAATTAATTATTATACTGCATGGCAAGTTTGGACGCTCTCGTTCACTAAAATATAAAATGGGGGTGGGACATGACTCACAGCGACATTGTTTTGGGACTCTCAGAAAAGACGCAATCAAAAAGTTGTAATGCGCGATAATGTGCAACATAAATACAAAGTGAAATTATGATATGAAAATATATACTGTATTTATTCAAGTTCTTAATATTAATCGACCTTTCATTCTTTCCTGATAGTTAGAATTCGAATTTACTGAAATAATATTTTATTTGCATTAAAGTTGATAATTGTTCGAGGTTTTTTTTTGGGGGGGGGGGGTTAATGTAGGATATAAGGAATATTTTGATTGAAACAGTTGAATTACAAAGTGCATTGATCATGTGCATATTTTGTAAATAATTTCATTCAAATTCTTCTATGAAAATGTTATTTACTGTCATTAAAGTAATTGAGACAAACTATCAATATCAGGGCGTAAAACTGTCAATATCGCGATTCAACAATATTTATGATCTACATTCGTCAATCTAATTGGCAAATGTAAATCTATACCGCCAAACGCATGCTACCTGGTAGATGATATACTATTTTTATTTACGAAGATTCTAAATTTGAAAAGGTTGTAGCAAGTTGGTGAAGATGGCGAATGGTTTTCAAATATTGATGCAACATGGAGTGCAACATCGACGAAAGCGCCAACGGAGCATTGCCCTAACTAATGCATTGTCAGTATGAACAATAATGCAGCATTAAATTAAAACTTACACCGATAGGGTGGTCGTGGTGAACTGCATGAACGTTCCCAGTACGAACTAAAATATATAAACGATTGCTATTGTTTTTCTTTCACTCAGAGTTTGACTGTACATAGCTTCTATGGGTCATGTGATACCTTTTTGAAACAGCCATCCCAATCAGTATCTTTATCCGAATTATCGTTATGTCTCGCTTTGCGTTCGGAACAATTAAATTCCGATCTCAGAGTCCGTACGCTGGCGGAAAGTATACACAAACGTAGGGGGGATCGAGACTAGAGACTTGGTGTTAGGGCACCTTCTGTGAAAATTCATTCAACGCGGACCTTCGACTATGCCATTATTTTAGCCCCCATACCTTTCAAGAAGAATGAACAAACGTCGGAATGAGATTCAGACTACCAATATGAGTCTTAAGAAAGCAATCAATCCTGGAGCTTTTATTATTCACAACGAGTTCGCTTAAGGAATTATGCGCGCATTAATTCTTCTAAAGAGTGCAACAATTGCAAAGAGATCATTAATTCAATTGGAGAATCCCAGGATATAATGAATTAAAGATATCTGTAATGGAATAGTTGCTCTCTCTAAAAGAATTATTGTGCTAATTGGATTATCGCTACAGTTCAGGCTTCAACTAAATTGTAGCGTGAACAATTTATTTGTTGAAATCATTCATTTGAAAAGAGCAACCATTCAATTAAAGCGCTCATTTATTCGGCAAATTAATACATGATATCAATCATTTAGTCCATGCGCAAAACAATTCAGAATTCAGAATCAATTATATGATGAGATCTTGAAATGTCGCGCGAGCGCACACACACACACGCACACACTGATGGACCGAATACGCTACTTTCACTTATATAGGCCTACATAAAACGGAACGGGAACCTAGCTCTCCTTTCAGTATGCCCTCAATGACAGAACATATACGTACACTGGCAGTAAACCTCTACGTCCCCATTACAAAGTATATTCTACATTGTGGACCTTTATGTATGCCATGAAGGCGGGCCTTTGATTATATGCTATAATTCCCGTGCCTTTACAGCGTTCAGGGCAGACCCCCCAGGTGAGCTATATCTCGAGTTCCCCCTGCCTACATAATACTTCTGGTATTTATCCTCTGTACATGAAATGAAGACATTGAGTTTAGGATTAACAGTTAAAAGAACAGCCCGTCTCTCCCCTTGGTAAACTAATGTTATAGCACAAGCTAAAGTTGTAATGTACAAATGTCCAGAGAACTTTACTGAAAATTAACCCCAAATTGAAAATAATAACCCCAAAACAATATAACCGTCCCTATCTTCATTATCCATAAAGTATTGGGCGTATTTTTAGTGATCATAAATCACCTCTGTTCTCCCATTTACTGAGTTTCACGTTTGAAAAATATATACATTAATTAATTAAATGTATGCATGTACAGAAATTTCTCGCTACATTGTCTTTCTGCTGAAATTCACTTGTACAGGATCAGTGCAAAATGGCGGAATACCTTATGTGTATATATGGCGAATTCATTAATGTCTGCTAACATGAACGCATTTACTTCCAGCAGATTCATAATTCATTCCTTAGCAATTAATTGATCTTAATTATCGGTACACATCACATGGAAGAACATGTTGATCAAGTCACCTGTCTTGGACATGCGTGTATCAAAAGAATTAAGCGGAGGGGCGAATTTTAAAAAGGACACTTTCGCTTGCTTTACATAGGAAAGAGCTAGTGGCTGACAGGTTTTTACCATTCTAGGTGTCCCTGATATGAGAAGAATTTTGATTGGTCTGATATTTATTGTGTATATGCAATTAATTATACCATTAATTAACACATTATTAGAAGCTGAAATTGGTAATTAGCAGTTGAAACCCCCTTGAGAGTGTAAATCACGTGTCGCACAACACCTTTATAGTCCATGTAATTAACAGCTTCGACGAACAATGTAATTTTAAAACAACCTCGACGAACAATCCGATGGATTTTTCAACATTGCAATTATTTTTGCATGCATAATTCTATGTAAAAGCGTTTAACGTCTATCAAACATTGCTGTTTAACGTTTTACTCCACGAACAAAATCATTTTGATAATTCAATGCGCCTCCATTCCTGCGACATCCCTTCCTTCTCCAAGAAATCCGAATTGACAATCGATTAATCAAAGAATAACGAGCCTTGTCTTCCAAATGGCATATTATACATTATTTACCACGAAAGCTTGTAAAGTGGGAATCGATTTTGAAAAAAAAAAAGTATACTGACGACGACAATATATGTACAAGAGTTGCTAGTCAGGGTTTAGTAACGCCTAGAAATGATTTCCTTCTACAGTAATCTCTGGTGTCACTGTACTCCCAAGTAGAATGTCATTTTCCTATTTATATAGATAACATGATAGAGAATTCGGTCTTTTAAAATTGGGAAAAATTTTGAGTGTTGCTATACTAATATGAAAAAGTCACATTGGTATCTAATTTTTACTTGTTTTACTCTCTCTCTCTCTTTCTCTTCTCTCTTTCTCTCTGCTCTCTCCTCTCTCTCTCCTCTTCTCTCTTCTCTCTCTCTCTCTCTCTCTCTCTTCTCTCTCTCTCTCTCTCTCTCTCGTTTTCGTTCCTCTTATGACACTCAAAGAAATAAATTATAGAGAAAGAAAGATATACTAGTATCTACTTAATTATATAATTCCATTGCAGATGGAAGGAATAAGTCGGAACTTGACTGATATCTTCGGTTGGCCTTATTGTAATGTAATCGGAAGCTGGTAAGTCTTTACACCGAGTTCATTGACTTAGATGTTGGAATAAGGACCTATTAGAATAATTTCATCATGTTTCATAATGTGTAAAACACTAACGGGTAGTTAGGTATGCACAGACCCAAGCATCGCCAGGGAAATAACACGTGGTATTCGAATAAGACAATCACGTGGTCAGCTTGTTTCGAAAAAGACTGGGTTTTGGGTTTTTTGGGGGTTTTTTGGTTTTTTTTATTATTTTTTTTTTTTTTTTTTCATATTTGTTTTCATTTCATTCATAGAATATCATGGTTGGAACATTTATTAATAAAATAAAAAGGCTAAACGATACGAACAGTGATCAATCTCGCAAGTTCCAAATAGAAATCCAAAACAAGAGTTGGGCAAACACGGACCCCTGGACAACACAGAGGTGGATCAGGTGCCTAGAAGGAGTAAGCACCTCCTGTCAACCGGTCACACCCGCCGTGGGCCCATAGTCTTCATCAAAGGTCAATACGGAAGCAATCCCGTAGTCAAAGTCATTATATGAAAAATGACTTAACAATTGCTATGAAACACATCAGACCATTTGACCCAAATGGCAGGCCATACTGGCTAACTAAGTCGTTATAACGACCATAGAATTTGCAAAATGCTGCCTTTGAACGTGACTGTTGAAACCCCTGCAACAACAACTTGTCTGTAAGTAGCCTGCTTCGATTCAAAACTGATCATACGCAGAACGAGCTCTTGCGTATCGAATAAGTTGAGAGACATACACATCATATGCAGGTGATGCTGGAGTATTGCTATACAAATAATCTAACAGGAAAATTTGAGGATATATACCTTTAAACATTTTTATGACTATATGTCTCTGCTTTATAGAAAAATTTGCTACACAAGTACAATTGATTGCATAACATGAGAATTTATATATTGTTTAACGTTGAGAAATTTTCACTCGTATGGAGATGTCTTGGCTACTTTATCCTGTATTAGACAGATCGTTCTCTGTGCTTCCGCCATTCGTTGCATGCGCAAGGCACATAATGCCGGTTAATCATAAATGTATACTTCCATTTGTACATGATAACTGGGTAAGGATTTTAGCCAGACTAAATACTAGAGTTCAAGACATCGATCACCACAATATGATGTATACTAGTAACTCTGACATGAAAAGAGATGAGAAGAACTCCAAATTCTCATACCACAAGTAAAATGGATTTGTATTACTTTTGTCACTACAAGAAGATTAGTCCAATGACTACCAGTCTTTTATAGTCTAAAAGAATAATGTTATATTACATGTACCAAACGCTATATCATTAGGGAAGATTACGAGGCAGAATTCATTCAAAATCTTCTACATCGTAAGAGAAGAAATCTCTCAACCGATGACCTTGAATTCGACATTTCGATGTATCGACGACGTTTTATCACTTACATTTTAAAATATGTCGATTCGATATATCCCAGCCAACTAGAAATAAAAGAGACAACAGAGTCTTTCATATTTGCTTCGTACTTGGTTATTTCATTGAAGATAAACATAAACTCTTCAACTTTATGACAAAAGCTTCTTGCAAACAAGTTGTTGTAGGGGTTTCAAAAGTCAAATTTAAAGACATTTCGCAAATTCTATGGTCATTATAATATAACTATCTAGTTTGCCAGTATTGCTTGCCATTGAGTAAAATGCTGTCTGACGTGTTTCATAACGTTCTTGACTACGGATTGCTCCGTTTACCTGATCAAAACAATGAGCTCACGGAGGGTGTGACCGGTCAACGGGGGATGCTTACTCCTCCCTGGCACCTGATCCCACCTCTGGTATATCCAAGGATCCGTGTTCGCCCAACTCTTGTTTTGTATACTGTTTGGGACTTACGAGATTGATCACTGTTCATCATGTTAGCCTTTTCATTAGTATCATGGGTACCAAACGCTATACCAATAATCTAGATTAGTATTATGGCTACCAAACGCTAAGTCAATAGTCTAGTCTTATGGCTACCAATAGTCTAGATTAGTATTATGGCTACCAATAGTCTATATTAGTATTATGGCTACCAAACGCTACATCACTAATCTGGATTTGTAGACAACTCTGGTACCGCATACTGTCTTTTATGCTGTATTTTTGCTCAAAACTGTTATGGATAGAATATCATGATTTTTTTAATATTAAATTTCGTCTGTGCATCTATCCTCAAGGCGTTGCTAAGCAAGACAAATGTCTTCATATTACACCGTTATACAGAGTCCAATATTCAGTAATGATGCAGGAATACATAGACTAAATACGATGTTATGTGTATTCGAAGGGAGTTCTTGTCATATTTTTATGATATTTATATATTCTTTAAGATAATCCAGACTAGCATTGTGATTAATGATATATTATCGATGCATCAAACGAAAAACAATGTCTTTCCCCACACCACACGATGAGAAGTGGTGACTTATCAACCAACATTATCTATTTTAAGAACAGCCTTTACGCTAATCATACTTTTTGGACATATAAAACAATGCACCCTTTAAATTAATGTCTGAAGAGTTTATCAACAGTCCTTTTCTAACAAACTCAAACATAAATAGTCGAGGAGGTGTCTTATTATTGTATATACTAATAATTGTGACCTGTTGGGGAAAGTTTTATTCACTAATGGTGTATTTGCATAAAAAAAATCAATGTCATCCAAGGGCAGGTCATTCCAAGTGCAAACTTAAAGTGGATTTCTAAGTTGCAGGAACCAACAATTAGTAAAGCCTTCAGTGAAGTTTGATTATTCTCGTGATTAGTTTGAGAATACTCTCCAAAATCAGTTTCATGAACTTCTCGGGTGTATAAAGGATGATGCACGGAGACATATAATATTTCCCAATACGGAATTTCCATCTCAGTATTTTAAAATGTCAAGTAATTTATAAAGTTGTTACATGACTAAGAGGTGAGAATAGCAAAAATGTCAAACATTTTCTGATAATGATTATTCATTTAATAAAAGTACAAAAATATTGTTATAATGTAAACTTACAATGATTTTTTAGGATACATTTCGAATATCAAACAACAGAAGGGGGGGGGGGGGGAGAGAGAGCAAGGTAAGGAGCCCTATATATACAATCCACGTATTCATACGATCTTTACATAACCTACACTCTGCTTCAATCACCATTGTCCACAATCTAAGGTCAAATGTTCAAATGATTTCAGTTTGACTTTTATAGTTTCGTTATTTCCGAGTAAGCAGTGAAGGGAAGGACACGTATTCTCCCTGTATCCTGTCCCACGAGTAATTTGTCTTCCCTGAGAACACAAAGGGCTGTTATTTTACGACAGGGCGCGTTATCACTGAATGGATTTATCATCCTAAGGAAGCTTCCATTTTGGTCGATGACGTGAACAGAATTACTGCTAGAGTCAAGGGATAAAATGTTATTATGACAGTCCGCACAAACGGATGTGGGTCGGAAAGAGTTGTGTCTTTCTTTTCCCCCGTCATAAAGAAACCGGAAGTTGACTGATTGGTCAAATACGGCTACAAAATGAGACAGTCCCTTTACGGCTGCTACACAAATATCGCCGTTTCCATTGCAAACTATATCAAGCGAACCTTCGAATACGAATTTACCTTTGTTTTTTGGAATAATTTCATCAATGCATTTTCCACTATAGTGGTATCTTCTGATGGAAGTTCGGGCACGTTTAAAACAAAACAATCCCTTGTTCATGAGTACAGTTATCACAATTTCTCTAGTCTTTGTGTTGATGCATATATTCTCCGGGGTATCTGGCGACAAAATGTCAAAAATGGTAATAACCGGTTCTCCTGCTTCAATTTTCAGGAATCGAATAGTTTTACTTTGAGATTCAACAAGAAAGACGGAATTTGAACTTAGCACAGCTAAGTCATCAACAAGGGCACTGAAATCTTGCTTAAATATCACCTTTTCTTTAGAGTCAATTTGGGACACTTCTTTTCCGAATTTTGTCCAAATATGTCCATCATCAGCTGTTTGGAGAACATCTATGTTTTCAAGTCCGCATTCAATGTCTGTACCTTCTCGAAAGAACCCCTCCTCCTGTGTCGCACGTGCTGGGTATTTTAACGGTACTGTTTTTTCTAACAAACTCTCATGCGTTATTGGCTTCTCGTCTGTATCAACGTCTGTACCTTTGTCGTGTTCAACATCTTTTCGTTCCGAATCGTCTACTGGTTTACCTACAAATTTCCTCTCAGAAACGGGACAATCTTGACTGGGATCCGAATTAAGTGATTCTGGTATGGGATCCGAGCTTTCCGACGCTGCGGTAGGTTCCGCGCTAATTGATTCTCTGAGCGTGCAGATTGGTATGGAGTTGTCCAAGGGGTCTTTCGTGAAGAAATCGTTAAATGTCACGAACGTGGATCTTCCCTCTCTTTTTAAAGAAATATTTCTCGCGATTTCCCTGGAGACCCTTTCTTCGTTCTGATTGTTAGCCCGGGTCACATTGTCAGAAAAAGTTTCGTCCATTTTTCCTATTGAAAAGAAAGCTATAAATCATATCATTGGTATACATGGGGATGACTTAGGATATTCAGAAAACTTCCGGGTGTATTCATATAACCCCCGCTAGTATGTGATATAACGAGTTGTAACATAGCATCTTTGTTATATTATACAATATAATGTCACTCTTTCTGTCCAATAATAAACTATGTCCGGATTTATATTATATCGTCACAATTAGATTAATTCTGTTATTATACATTGTCAAAATGTCGATATAATTATTTAAAGGTGTAAAAAGGAAAAATAAAAAGTAAGATCAAATTAAAACTCAACAACGATAAATATTTAGGTCTACCTGAATATCGTAATCATAGCATACATATTTTACAATATTACCGACCCACAGGTCCACTGAAGTCGACCTTAAAAACTATAATATACATATTTACTGATTTAAAGCTTACGTTTTCTCCATGAACGCTGGCTCGTGCAGGAAGAGTACCACTTTCCCTGACTCAACTTTATAAAGTTATACCATCATCGACACAGAGCAGGAAGGAAACGAAACGAAACTAACCGTCAATATAGAACCGGTTTTACTCTCTATTTTAAATAGTGACATCCGGAGACTCTCTCTCTCTCTCTCTCTCTCTCTCTCTCTCTCTCTCTCTCTCTCTCTCTCTCTCTCTCTCTCTCTCTCTCTCTCTCTCTCTCTCTCGTAGTTGGCGATTGAGCAGAAGGCTGGATGGACTGTCAGATAGAAGTGGGAACCGGGGGTCCTTATAATTGAATTGAATTTTACACTCTACACATAATACAAACAAATCACCGGGTATACCTAATAAAATTTTGTCAATTTCACATTTAAGGTCGGGCCCTACTCGAACTACG
>CAJDSM010082986.1:0-14094 GCA_903981925.1 Ostrea lurida
GGCGATTATGGGGCTGACGTTATTTCGGTCAAGCCATGAAAAGGGAGGAACATCCAATTTAACCATTATTTACAGAGGGGATGATAGAATGTTGCTACATAAAACATGGGGAGTTTGATTTTGAATATGAAGACAAGCTTGGATTTTTAAGAACAATTACGTACAAATTTTTCGTACACATTTCTGACGGTCCTTGTGTGGTTTTCGTAAATTTTTAAACAGAACAGTTGATCAAATTTAATTAGATTACATAATTGAGGGAATATTGTTTTTTGATTTTTTCCAAGTTTAAACATAAAAGGCTTGTAAAAAAACAATTATGTCTTCGCTGTGAGGTTTTCATACTACCGACTTGGCATCGTTTGGTTATTTAAAAGCTCCACATAATGGTAATTTCATAACTTAAAACTTAATTTACTGCTCTATTTCAAAAAAATTTAATCACCCCAAGTATTGGTTTTAAACACCCTTTAATTTGTCGCCAGTTTCTCAAAACCGTAACACATACACGCTGGGATCTCCAAACTTCAAAAAAAACCCTTTACCAAAAGAACAGATACACATTTGCTGGGGATTCCACGTGTAAATAATTTCCAACCACAATCCCTGTTCCTTTCATTTAAAACCCTTACCCCACGATCTAAATATTCTGGCCGGACCAAAATTTATGGAGAGTAAACTTTCCAGGGAACAGTATTGTCAGAAAACACCAAACCATATGGCCCAGGGAAGTGCTGGTAATAATAATAAAATCAATTGTTTTTCACAATTTTCCGGAAAAACCTCTAATAGGACAAATACAACTTTCTAGTCACAAATTAAAATTATACTAAAAACCCTTAATTTCACAAACACTATCAAAAAAATATAATTGGACTCTTTTTCAAACACTTTACCAACGACCTCTCCGCAAAAGATGACAATTTAAAGGGGACAAGTTACTATTCTGGGAGGAAAATATTAACGAGCAATGCTTGGGTTTCTTTATCTTTAGATTCAATTCATTTTACTGTAGGTCTTTTGTGGAAGGGGACCAGTTTTATCTTTCCAAACAATCTGGGCTTTGGTAAATTTTACCATGGACGCATACATTTCTGCGCCTTAAATTAGTCAGAAATTTTATTTTTAATTATTCATTTTACCGAAGGGCAAGAATTTTTTGTCTCAGAAAACACTACTTTGATCTTACGGCCGATAAAAAACAAAACAAAAAAAAAACTATGCCGTTGTCCATTACAAAACCTTACTTATACGGGTATATTAGGCAGACCGATGTCTTATCAATTTTTAAACAAAAATTCATTGGATTTTTTCACCAATTATGTCCATTTTCGCAGTATAGCTCCTTGACGGGGAAACTTGGGAAAATAAGACAGGACACCACGAATCTGGGAAACAGATGCTTGGCTTTCAGTATTGGATTTATTGTTATTAAATTGGACATCTTAACTGGCAAAGGGGACTGACAACAACTACATTTATGAATAAGAAACCGTGCATGGACTCTATGGCGATTTGCAAAATTGTTCAAACCTCTTTTCCTTTTTCTTGTGTAGTTAATAATGTTACCACTATTTCCACCTGGGCTTATATGGATGTTGATTTCATTTGTCTTCCTTTTCAGTGATTCGAATACGCAGGGGCAGCCAATCGTATGCGGCGGGGCACTTTGTTTCATACAGCAACGAGGGCCAAAACTACTAAACAAAAAGTTTCTACATTGCTTGCCGGTCTAATTTAACAAACGAGAAATCTGCGTTTAAAAACAACACAACGGTTTCATTTTCAGTTCGGCCAAATTCTTTAAACGACTCAGCTATAACTGAACACCTTGTACTATTAGCGTATTACAAAACATTTTCACCATGTAAGGTATTCTCATAACTTTGGACCTTTTGCATTTTGTTTACATGAACCCATGCTTATGTTGCAGGACGTCAATATTTACCTACTAAAGATTGGGGGACTTACCGACGGAGAATCCCGGTTTTTTACTTGTATTTCTCGGGGAACTAAAGGTCTTCAACCGGCGGGGTTTGTGACCTGGTTCTCAAGCAGAGGATGGCTTAAATCCCCCATCGGCACTGATCCTTTGGGCCTTCGCCTCTTCGTCGGAAGAATTCCGTTGTTCTTTGCGGGGGAGCTTTTACACTCCAGATTTTGTATCGTTGCTTTTTTTTTTTTGGGGAAACTATGTTTTTACGTTTTTTTAGATCTACTTTGATGGCTTCCTTCGCCATTTCTTATAATTTTTAACAACACACCAACAATTCTACAGGGGGGGCAACATTGCTGCTTCCAAACACAAAAAATCTGAAAAAAAGAGGGGAAATAAATCCATGTCTAATAAGTTAGATTGGGCCATTTTCATATAATTCCTTTTTTTTAAACCCCCACCCCTCAGGGGATTTTCTTAACACACCACACAATTATACTCTTAACGTGATATTCAAAAACCCCATTGCGTTAAGTCCTTTTACATGACCAAACAAAAATCGCTTGTAAAGTCTTTTTATGAGCTGACCTTTTATTCAGGCGCATTCCAACAACAACAAAGACCAGTTACAAAAATTTCTTCCATCATGGGCTGGCGAATTTATGCTCTTTTCATTACAGCTGAACTTTTATACACTTATAATTACAATGGGGGCATACATCTCTAAATACAAAAAAAGCTCTACCTAAACCATTGAATAAAAAAGAAATTTTCATACCGACGGGATCTTTAAATTTAACATTTCAACATTTTATGGGGACGGTCATTTATCTATTAAAATTAAATATGGATTTTCTTGGGAAAAGGGAAGGGAATTGCTGATCCCATTCTTGAAAGGGGAATTTGCATTGATAATTTAGCAGCCGGGCATTTTCTCTTCTTCAAAGATCCTCAATCTTACATATTTTTAAATACACTTAAATCCTTTGCAAAACCAACACCAAAAAAAACAACTTTAAAAAACCCCATCGCTCTACACTATATAAATTCTTTTACTTTTTGATTGTTTTCATTCACTCACGTAAGAGCCAGAACCCAGAATACATTTTATTACATTTGTCATTTACCGCTTTCTCAAAACTAACAATCCTTTAAATCGGAGACTTTCTTCATTTCTTAAACATTCGAAACATTTTCCTGAGAAGCTAACCAAATAATCATGACATTACCGGGACCTACGTATGTTCAACATCACTACTTTCCTGCCCCCTCTCCCAACAAGGCAAAACACACCAGGAAAAAACATCGGGGGACATACTTTTCATCTATCCAAAAATTTTTTTCCTGATCGTTAAAAAAAAAATTATAAAGCCTAACCACAAACCCCCTCTTACAATCCGGAATAATGTTTTCACGATTTTTTATATACGGACAGTTTTCTCGCAGCATATTCGTGAATTTACCAAAGTTAACCTTAAAAAAGCGGTTTGCGGTTTCTTCTTCACCCCGAACCACGGTGGATTAACTTTTGGTATTATTTTCTCTAGCGGAGTTTAGCATTTAACCTTTTTGGCCACCAAAGCGGTTTTCAATTCTCTTTCAAAAGATGGCACCCCATCTTGCGATTTCAATATCTTTTATTGCAAAAGGAAGGTAACACTTTCGCTCTGTCGAATGACAAATCACTTCCTGTCAAATTCCACCTAACTTAACCGCGAGTAATTGCTATATTACTCTTTGCGTTAACATTACTTTCCGCGAGAAGCGCAACTTCGACCGTCAGAACCACTTAAATTCCCCCCTCAGCCTCAAAGCTGGGGACCCCACACATCCAAAAATAGGCCGGGAAAATCTTTTTTCTAAATGTTTTTCGCTTTTAACTTCTCTTTAAATGAGGTACTAAAAAAATAACCAAAACGTTTTTCATTTAATCCTTTAAACAAAAACACCCACAATCGCGGGGAAATTTTTTATACTTTTTCCTGTCGCGATTTAAAAAAGTCACGTTCGCTATTAAAAAAAAAAGGAATCTTACGGGGTATTTCCGCTTAAAAAAATTGCAATTTACACGTAATTTTTAAAGCCCCACGGAAAAAAATCGCTTTACGCGGGGAAAAAGCTGCTTTACGGTGACGTCTTTAACCAAACAATTTTTTCTTTTTCTCGATCAGTTGTGACCATTTTGCCATTTGTCAAACCACCTGATTCTTGGATTCACACCAAACAAGTAATCTGAACGGCTTGAGGTTTCTTGTTTTTCAGGGTCGTGGGGGTAGGGCTCATTGATTTAGGAACCGTCTCCCACTTAGGGGGAAACCGAAGAGGTTACGTGATATTGGTGATTTCAGTCGTGGGTAGGCTCATTGATAGGAAACGTTCACTTAGGAAGGCCGGGAGGTAGCTTTGAAAAAATTGTTATCCCACTTCTTGGCATAGATCATTACAAGAAAACGGTTTCAACTTAGAAGGCCGGGAGGTTATTAGATGGGAAGTTGGTTATCTGGTTTTTTCGTGGTAGGCTCAATTGATAAGAGAAACCGTCTTCCACGTTAAGAAGGCCGGGAGGTTTAGTGGAATTTGTTAATTCACTTTCTTGGTAGGGATCCCATTGACTAAAACAGAAACGTTTGCCAACTGTTAAGAAAAGGGCGAGAGTAAGTGAAATTGTTATCAGTCGTGTACTCATTGATAAGACGTTTCACTTAGAAGGGGGGGCCGAGGTAGCGAATTTGTTACCCCAGGGGGGTCTTGGTTAGATCATGGATTTTTAAGGGAACGATTCCAACTTAGAAGGGCCGGAGGGTAGTTGAAAATTGTTTATTCCAACTCTTGTAGGGGGGATCATTTATAGAAAAGGTTTTCAAACCTTAAAAAGAGCGCGGAGGGTAGTGAATTGTTCATTCCAGTCCGCGTGGGAAAAGCTCATGTGAATGAGAAAAACCGTTCACCTTAGAAGCCGGAGGTAGTTGAAATGTATAGCCTTCTTGGTTTAAGATCATTGATTAGACAGTTCCACTTAGAAGGCCGGTGGAGGTAGTGGGGAAAAAATTGCTTTATCCACTTTCTTTGGGGTAAAGATCATTGATAAAAAAAACCGTCCACTAGAAGGCCGGAGGATATGGCGGGGGAAGTTTGTTATCACTCGTGGTAAGCTTTCAATGATAGGAACGCATCACTTAGCGAGCCGGAGTGAGCGAATGTTTATATCAGTCGGTGTTAGCTCCAATTTGACTTAGGAAACCGCTCCACTTAGGGAAACCGGGGGTAGTTTTGGGAAATTGTTTATTTCAGGTTCCGGTGGGTAAGGCTTCATTGACCTTAGAAAACGTTCTAACTTAGGAGCGCGGAGGCTATGTTCGAAATTGTTACTCAGTCGTTTGGTAGACCCATGATAGAAAAACGACTCACTTAGGAAGCCGGGGAGGTAGCTGGATTGTTTATTCCAAGTCGTGGTAGGCTTTCAATGATAAAAACGACTCCAACTTTAGAAGGCCGGACGGAGTTAGGAATTGGTTTCAGGTGTTTAGGTAGAGCTCAATTGATAGAAAACGCTCCCACTTAGGAAGGCCCCCGCCCCCCGAGGAAGGTTTTAGGGAAATTTGGGCAAAGTCCTTTGCTCGAGTTTTCCCATGGGGGGCCGAGGTCAAAAACGTACCAAAAAGTAAAATGGGGGTTTGTGTTTGTTACAACCGGATAGCATTCATTCGATATAGTACGTTCCTTGGAATCCAAAATAATGAAATAATTTATTGTCATACAAATTTTGGATCGTTTTTTCTGGAATTCCAGAACGATGTATCTGGTTGTTATTCTTATTTCGGGATGTATGGGGCTATTTTGGGTCTCTTCAAGGATACTTCTTCAAAGAAGATCTTAAAAAATTTTACTTCATGCTCCTTCCCAACAAACCGATTCGGGTCACATTTTTGGAGCGAGGACATCCGCGGCGAGGGTAGGTCTTTTCAAGATTAACTTCAGGTTAAACCCATTGTTGGGGGACTTTTAAATTAAAAACGGGAGACATCTTTCCACTGCTTTAACGACCATTGAACCACCAAAGGCATAACGGTAGGTCTACATTTTTTGGGTTTCTTTCATCAGGACAATCTATAAACTGATTGATGTCTCTCGAAGTTTTGTCCGTTTAAAACCAAAAAACACATGTCCTTCTTGAGAATAAGGAAACCATTAAAAAATGGAAAGTTCCTTGTTGTTGGAAAAGATTGGTGGCATTGGAAGGAAAACGCTTTAACTTGAATACGGTTTATTTCTTCCAATTAAAGTATAACAAGGGTTCTTATATTTAGATACATTGACTCAATTACAGGGGATTTGGCATTCTCATTATTTGTTGACGCTAAAACATTTTCTTGATGGGACCGTTTTGGCAGGGTGGCGCGACTTTGTAGAAAAAAGGCGCGCGGTAAATTTTAAGCCAAAACCCCAAAAACAAAAATTAGTTTACATTCTCACGTTATATAAAAAGAGTGGTTATCCGATATATATAAACACTAAGCTTATTGCTTGTTCTCCAGCGTTTATTTATTTTCAAAAACATAGATGCTAAAGCACAACTGCCGCCGCAATGCGAGAAATACAACACAGAGGGTTCTCTGGGAAAAGCGGTCGGTATTCGCGGAGACTAAGCCACCGACCTTTTCTTCATTATTTAGGAGAACCCGGGCGTGTGCTACCCAATTGTGCGCGAATTTATTCGGCAAACGACGCCATTCTCATACTTTCCCTTAGGGTGTGTGTGTGTTTTTTTCTCTCTCGCAAGCTTCAAATTTAAATGTAGTATTTAAACTGAGTCATGGCTCTTATTCGGCAGATATGCAGCAGACAACATTGTTTTTCAGGGGGACAGCCTTTGTTTTTCTCAATGTTGGTTGAAACAAGTATTGCCTTCCACCAACTTCCAGATCAAGCCAGTTTTGGAATATCTAAACCCCAAAGTATTTTCTTAGGGGACAAGAACAGGATACATCTTTTGGGTGGGAAATCGACAACAGCGTCAACAATCCCACGAGAAATTTTCTCTCCTAGTTTGTATTTTTTTTCCCATCTTTCATATACGCCTTCCAGGCGGCTTAATTTATTTGGAAACTTTCTTTAAAACGGCATCAGATTTACCTTGAACACCCACCGATCTTTCAAATAACATTTCAATTGATGAAAATCAACGCCGGCCTTTTAGCACAAGTGTTTTTCTTTTGATTGTTTCTTTTTCTCATTTTTTTTCTACAGTGTTCTGAGCCATGGAGCCTTCGGTGAGCTCCCTTTTTTCCATTGGAAAAAACCAACAATCCCTGTTGTTCCCCACAAAACACATGCCCTTTTCTATTCATTAATTTCCCAAAAAAACATGTGTAGACCCAGTATTTTAACGATTTCCGAAAGCTTATATGATATTCCCCAAGACGGTTCTAAAAAATTATATTATATATGTTTTCGCCCCTTCATTCTTATATTTCTTTTTATTGTTTATTGTTAGACGCTGATTGGAAAAAAACTTCTCCCAGGACAATTTAATGGAGCAAGTGGGCCAGCGTTAGATCTTTCCCTTTGCTGATGTCGCAAATCGGGCTGATTCAAGTAAAGCAAAATGATCCTTTTCCTAATGTTATCATGATAGCTTTTCCCGGGTTTACCTTTTTTGTGTTAGGAACAACATTATTTCAGGTAAGTATCCAATTGCAAGGCTTGTGGAAATAAGAAAATTGGTGGTAGCGGTCGTAACCTTATAATTTCCCAGTGTCTTGGAAGAATCCCATATGTTCTTTTTCATTGTCACAATGGACAGGAATTCCTGAGTTCTTACATTCAAGTATATTTCTACAAGACGGGCATTTTTGGTTGTCCGTTGCACCAAACTTTTCATATCTAAAAACCAGCCCTGACATTCCGGGAATTCTCTTTCCCTTTTTTTGCGTGTTTTCGTAACGTTCAGCCTTACCCCAGAGGGACCCAAGACTTTTATTAGTTCTTTTCCTCGGGTTTCGAAATTTGGAAGAAAAAATGCGGTTAAATTTAGTTTTTCTTTTCTTTACCACCGGTTTCCAAAAGGCTCGCTTTGAAATGAGACCAGAGGGATGGGATATATTAAGGCAGAGCATCCGCAGCCTTTCATTGTTTGTTTTATTCAGGACAGTTGAGAAACGATAAATATTATGCCAGGGCTGCCCCATTCTTGTACACCTTTCCTTGAAAAAAACCCCATATTATTTTCTCTGGGACGGAAATTTCAGTTTGGGACAGGGATTCCTGTTTCTCCCCCCATGAAACATCAGTATCTTTTGAAAGGCAAATATTACAACACCAAAAACCCACCCAGCGCGGCCAGGGCGGTCCAATTAAATCGGCAGATGGTGTCTCCTTTCAATTGTTCCAATTAAAAGGGCGACTTTTTTATGGGGGAAAATAAAGAGGGGCAAAATTACCGCTTTTGCGGATAGATCTCTTGAGAGAAACTCATTTGAATCCAAAAAGTTTGAGATATACCAGTTACGTCAAATAAATCTTTTTGCGTTTTGTCATTAAAGAAATAAAGGACCATGCCTTCTCGGGGCGACGGAAGAAGATAAATCCTTATCGACCTGTAGTTGGGTTCCTTGTATGCCACTTTTTATCACCGGGAAATCCACTTAGCCATTGGTACAATCATTTCATAGGTTTTTTTCTTTAATTGCTTCCGGAATTTCTTCCTAATTGCATCAAATGGGGGGACATCCTTCTTCTCTTTATTTTTCTGGTTGGAATTAGGCTCTTCCAGAGGGGGCCCATCCAATACTGACGTTTGTTTCTTCTAAACCCCATTCGTCTATGGGCATTTTTTCTGGCCCATTCTTTTGGAATTTGCCCAAAGCCAAAAAGGGGCCCCTATCGGTATGGTCTGTTTCGTAAAAGTCGAGTCCGTCTTCCAAATTTACACAGGGGGTCCCATGGCGAACAAACCACCTTTGCGAAAAAGATGTCTGGGGAAGTTTCCAAGGAATGCTTTCAATTCGATAGATAAATACTTTGTCTCCACAAAAAAAGAACTTTTCGTTTGCATCCCGAAACGTTGTGCGCAAGCAGACGTAGAAAAAAAGGGCGGTACAAAAACAAATCAGTTTTGGGAAAACCTGGGAGGGGGAATGGGCCTGGACGGTTGTTCTACCATTTTCACCAACTTTTGGGCAAGGATATTTTCCGCAAATTCTTCAAGGAGTTAAAACGGTCAACCAACTTTTAAGTAAATTGATTTCGAACAATAACATGATGGGTTTTCAAACGGTCTGAATTTCCTTGTATTACGAAAACCTATTTTTTCAGCACCAACTTATCCAGATCCTTTATTGTATTTTCAACCTTTGTCTAACCCCAACCGAGTCCAAAACGGACACCAAGAACCATCCCATTAATGTGTGTCTTCTTAGGTCGCTTGTTTTTGTGGGGATTTATCACCAACTTGCATTCAGAAGATTTATCAAGCAATGGAAGATTTGCCGGGAAAAGGATGTGGGTCGTCTTGGGTTTTCCCAGCTTTTCCTACTCTGCAAACTGCATTCGCTATTAAAACCAAAAAACTTAAAAACCAATTTCATTATACGTTCATTGTAAATTTACTCTTAAAATTCAAAATACAAACCAAAAGTTTAATAACCAAACGAACGTTGAGTTGTGCTTTTTCAAAAATTGTTACGCGTTTTTTAAACCATTTTAAAAAAACAAATTTTAACCACTCGGAGTTTTTTGGGTTGTTGTTTTGATTTTTTTTTTAATTTTCATCCTTAGAAATTAACATTTTTTGCTTTGCATAATGAGTTTGCCTTTAAAAATTTTCCAAAACGTTGAAACGACCATAAGTAGCAATCTGTTTTACCAAGTAGAAATGTTCAACCCGAAGGTGGTAACAATTTCCAAATATTACACAACATTATACCCTTTTCCATGAAGGGAAAAAAAACAAGCAACCGTTTCGCATGTTCTTCTGTTAACTTTGAATTATGTTTGATAATTTGTTTTTATTCAAATTTTGAATTTTTATTACCAATAACAAAGCAGGAAAGTTGATTCTTTAAAAAAATCAGACGGAAACAATTACTCTGAGCTGGAATGCAACCTTTTTGAGGCATCTGCGGTTATGGAAGGGGATTTTTTCCGGTGGTCTATTCTGGCAGGCCTGATTTTGTATTTATTTTTTATCCGGTTCTTGCCCAACGGCATTAACATAACAGTACCCCTGGCACAAAAAAAAAAAATGCGAGTGTGTGCGGAGTGTGTGTGTGTGATTGAAGAGCATTTCCTTATTTGGGGACCCAGTAAAAAAAAAAATGGGCAAACGTCTGCAATTTTCCAGCCTTTGATTTAATTAAAACAAACCTTTTCTCCAAAACGAGTATTGGGGAACTTGGTTTAGCTCGCTTTAATAAATTCCTCAGTTTTTTTTCCTCTCACGCCTTTTTTTCTTTTCATGCCTAAAAAAAAACCATTGTCCGACTCACCTTTCTTCCCGTTAAAAACTGACTTAATAGCTTTTTAAGATTTCTTAGGGGATAATTAAATAGGGCTATAAATGTACTCGTAGATTGTTTTGCAAGGAATTCTTTTGTTATTTTTTTTCAAGGGATTGCGGGGGTGTTAGGTACAATTTTTTTTTGAGGGATCCCACATGGAGGTTTGGGTTTTTAGCCTTAAGAAAAAACTCTAGGCTGGATTTAATTCCCCAACAAATCAAAAGATGTAAAACTTTGATAAAATATGAATGGAAATTTCCTGAGGTCTTCCAAGGAAAAAAATTGAGAAGGGGATTGTCTTGGGGCCTGGCCAATTAGTGTCTCCATTGACCTTGGCTCCAAGTAAAAAAAAAAAGAAAAAAACTGGTAAAAATTTTTTAGAAAGACAAGGAATGATAAGGAGAAAATGGGATTCTTCAGGAAAATGATCTTCTTCGGGAGGACAAGACTTGTTTTTCAAAAGTCAAGTTCACGTGAACTTGACCTTTAGGAAAAAGTAATTACTTTTAAGAAACCAAAGGTCTGATCGAGGGACCCATGCGATTCTTCCAAAAAAATGATAAAAGGGGGACTTTTCTGGGAACCTATCAAATGCCCCAATGACCTTTTGGGACCATTCTGAAATTTAAAAGGACCAGGTACTGATATAGGGAACGTCCAAAATCTTTAGGAGGGGGGACGTTTGATAAAAGAGTTGGGGCCTTAACCCCCAAAGGGTACTATCCAAAGGTGTTGGACATGATTTTGACTTCTGTAAAAACTTTTAAAAACACTGGGTTCAGCAGGAAATTATGGATCAGCAGAAAATATGGGATTCAACGCAAAAAATTATTAGGGATCTCAAGCAAGAAAATATGGATCACACAGGGAAAATAAGGGGATCAGCAAGAAATTATTAAAGGAGGTTTGAGACTTATAAAACTAGCTCCAAGTGTCAGTGAGTTTAACCAGTTTTTTTTCCTGAAGGGGAAATTGGAAAATTTTTTGGAATTAGAAATTTTTTCATTTCAAAATCTTTGTGATTTAAAATTTTTAACTAAACGTAATATTGGCATGGCATGGATTACTATATGTGCAAGTGAGGAATACAGTAGTATTCAGAAAAATCTCACTTTGTACAGCCAGTACTTTGTTTGGGAGACTATAATCGACAGATTATAATGATATCTTGTTATCATCTCTGTTTGGAGCATTAAATAAACCGTGTGGATTATCGGGAGTTCTATGGCGTTTTACGCGCAAGCACGATTTCACATCTACAACAAGTTAGGGATCCTTAACAAAACATTTATATTTACAAGCTACATGTATTTATAATGTAAAGCATGTGCATATGAAAAGGTAAAATAACGAACAGCGATCAATTGCATAAGTTCTAAACGGAATACTACATGTGAATAAGAGCTGAGCAAACACAGACTTCTGGATATACTAGAGGCAAGATTATGTGTCGATCGGTCACATCCACCATGAGTCTATTGTCTTGATCACGTAAGCGGAGTAATTCATAGTCAGACTATTGGTATGAAATACAAAGATTTTTGACCCAAAGACAGGTTGTATTGGCAAACTAGATCGTTATAACGACCGTAGAGTTTGCAAAATCCCGACTTTAACCGTGACTGTTGAAAAATCACTGCAACATCAACATGAAATTGGCATGACGTATCGAATCAGCTGAGAGACATCAATACCATATACAGAGGATGATAGAATATTGCTACATAAACATGGGGTGTTGATGATGATGAAGCTGATTTTAGACATATATGTGCCAAAGTTCGTACAATTTGTCCTTGTGTGTTTCGTAATTAAACCAGAAGTTATCAAAGAATTTGATACGTTAATTGAGGAATATGTTTTGGTTCCAGCTGACAAAGCTTGTAACAATATTGTCTGTTTCAGGGAGGCTCATAATTCCACGTTTGGTAATCGTACTTAAACTCTTACTGCTCTTTCATAATAATCATGTTTCAGTTTTAAACACATTTAATGTCAATGGGACGTACGAATATCAATTTTTACCGTACATATACTGGATTCCAGAACTTCACAAAAACCCTTACAAACAAAGATACATTGCTGGATATAAAATGGCGAAGTAACAAAGTATCAAACGTATCAATCTAGTAAATATTCCACCAAGTCCCTGTCTTAACTCCTCACGAATATATTGACAGCTGTGGAGGAGTAGCTTCAGATGTATTGTGAAACAACATATGCCAGAAGTGGTGTAATATATATAGGATCTCCCCATTCTCTTGCACAGAGTTGTAAGTCCTTTCACTCCCTTACATCGATCTCTGTCAACTCCCGTTTTACAAGATTTTTGTAAAATCATTAAAGAATGGAAAAATACTACTTGTGAGTGTTGTTTACTTTGTAGAATATTAAAAAGAAAATAATCAAATATATTTTATTGAACATATAAGACATTAATGGCAAACTAACAACTCAACTTTACGATAAACTGGATGGGTGTGACCAGTGAACAGGGGATGCTTACTCCTCCTAGGCACCTGATCCCACTTCTGGTGTATCCAGGGGTCCGTGTTTACCCAACTCTTGTTTTTGTATTCTATTTAGGACTTACGAGATTGATCACTGTTCGTTATATTTGCATTTAAATCATCCCTTTGACAAAAAATGTATTGTCAGTTTACCATGTTGAATGAAAATAAACAAGCACAAAGCAGATATGGAAGACTCTGTGGTGTCTTTTTTCTAGTTCAATGGGATATATTTAATCGACATATGAATGAAAATTATTATCATCAATAGATAAAATGTTGTTGATATATTGAAATGTTGAATCATACATGAACTGATGATGATGATGATGTTCAAGCTAAAAAGACACATGGTCCATAGTACTGTCAAACTCATTTCTAAAAAAAAGATTGATTGATTATTTGTTTGTTTAGTTTTCATCCCATTGAGAATATTACACTCATATTGAGACATCACCATTGCCAGTGAAGGACTGTAAATTTTGACCTAAGCTTAGCACTCATGGCTTTTAGCAGTGAGAGTTATTTTGCGTGCCACACATGCTGCGACACGGGACCTCTGTTTTCAAGGTCATATTCGAAAGACTCATGATTCTCACTTTTTAAAATGCCAAGCTCTTGGCGAAGGGACAATCACTGCCTATTTTAATGTCTTAGGTTTGACATCTAAGACTGAAGGAGCCCATGGCCATGTCACTCACTCAAGTCACATTGGTCCTGCTGTTGTAATTATTAGAAGTTTTTTTTTCAATCAATATTTACATGAAAAATTTTGACTCCATATTGTGGCCACAAGGTGTCATGACATAACCATTATAAAAGGTCACAAGATCATGAATTGGTGAAGATAACGAACAGTGATCAATGTCATACATCCTATATAGAGTACAGGAGCTGTGCAAACATGAACTCCTGAATATACCAGAGGTGGGATCAACTGCTTAGGAGGAGTAAGCATCCCCTGTCGAATGGTAACGACCACCGTGAGCCCTTTATCTTAATCAGGTAAACAGAGTAATCCGTAGGCAAAATCAGTGTATAAAGGACAGCCTATAAACATCAGTGTATGAAGAACGCCTATAAAACACCATACAAAATCAGTGTATAAAGGACAGCCTATAAACAGTGTATAAACATCAGTGTATAAAGG
>CAJDSM010082986.1:14119-31901 GCA_903981925.1 Ostrea lurida
AAGCATAATTGTAGTTTAACTGCACTGCTTTATGGGGTAGCAAAGCTGACAGCCTCTCAATGTTGTGACAATGCTCCCATCTTCAGATCAGCAATGTTTGAATACATAGTATTATCTTTAGATAAGACAAGTAAGTCTTATGGTGGAATAACAACACGAGATTCTGTGTTTTTCATCATAAACCCGTTCAGGCTAATTCATAATTGGAACTAAAGGCATCATTCCTGAGATATTCAAATCATATGAAAACTGCACAGTGATGCTCTTTTCCATTGAACCAAATCCTTGTCTCAGCACATTGTTTTCTTCTAAATCCCAACATGTCAGACAGATATTACGATTTCCGAAGTATATGTATCCCAGACCAGTTTCTAAACGTTCCCCACTGATTCTTTGCATGTATGTTTAGAGCTGATGAAAATCTCCCTCAGACAATAATGAGCATGCGCAGCGTAAATTCCCTTTGCTGACTGTCTGCAAATGGGCATATTCAAGTTAGCAAAATGCTCCTAATGTATCTGTGCTCGTTCCCGCAGTTGTACCCTTTTGTTAGTGAACGAATTAGGTAATCAATGCAACGCTGAAAGTTGTGGTAGCGTGCGTAACCTAAATGTTCATGTCTGAAGAATCCAAATGTTCTTCTATTTCCAATGACAGGAATTCCTGAGTTCCTACTTCAAGTATAATCTACAGACGGCATTTTGTTGTTGCGTGCAAATTTTCACTAAACAGCCCTGAATCGACATCTTTCCCTGCGTGTTCTACAGTTCAGTGCCTAACCAGAGAGAACCAATGACTTTATACATCTTCTCTTGGTTCAAATTGGAATAGAGAATGCCGTGTGTTATTGATTTCTTTACACGTTCAAGCCTCCTGAAATGAACGAGAAGTACATTTAAGCAAGCATCCATCCTTCATTGTGTATTTCAGACAGTTGAGACGAGATATATATGCCAGCTGCCATTCTTGTACCTTTCCCTAAAAACATATATTATTATCTCTGACGAAATAGTTTGGACAGAATCCTGTCTCCACCATGAATCAGTCTTTGAAAGCAATATCAAACAAAAACACAGCCGGCAGCGTCCAATAATCGGATGGTGTCTCTTCAATGTCCAACACAAGGCACTTTTATGGAAAAGAGCAAATACCGCTCTTTCAGGATAGGATCTCTTGAGAATGACTCTTGATTCAAAAGTTGAGTATACCATACGTTCAAAAATTGCGTGTCATTAAAGGGAAATAGACAAATCCTTCTCGGCGACGGAGCAAGATAAATCTCCATGTAGTGGTCTTGTGCCCATCCGAATCACTGGCATGGTACAAATATCATAGTTTTTCTTTAAGTTGCTCTGATCCTAATTCCATCCAAAATGAACTCCTTCTCTCTTTATTCTAGTTGATTAGCTTATTCTTTTTCAGAGGCCATCCAAGATGATCGTTGTCTATTCTAAACCCTTCGTCTGCGAATTGTGCCATTCGTTGAATTCCAAGCAAAAGCCTATCGTGGTCTGTTCGAATCGTTCCGTCTCCAATACAATCCATGGCAGAACACACCTTTTGAAGATGTTGGAGGTCTTCCAAGAATGCTTCATTCGATGAGTATTAATTACTCTCCACAAAACTTTCGTTTGCATTCTCGAATGTGCGCAAGAACGTAAAAGGCGTCAAAAACAATCAGTTTTGAAATACTGAGGAACTCCCGGAGGTTTGACCATTTCACCACTGCAAGGTCTTATTTTCCAAGATTTTCAGGAGTAACGGTCATACTTTAGTTAATTTATCGACATTAAATGATGGGTCAACGTCTATCTTAGTATACGAAAACCTTCAGCACAACTTCCAGATCTTATCTATTTCAACCTGTCTAGCAACCGATTCCAATACGCATCAGACAATCATTAATGTGGTCTTTTAGCGCTGATTTGTGGATCACCAAACCTCTTCTAGAAGATTTCAGCAATGAGATGCGAAAGAGTCGTGTCGTCGTCCACTTTCTACGTAGCACTGTATACAAAATGACTAAACAATTCATTTGCTCATTTGTAAATTGTACTCTAAATAAATACAACAAGTTTTACAACGAGTGATGCTTTTCAGATTGTTATACCGTTTTTAAAGCATTAACATTAGCACTCGAGTTTTGGGGTGTTGGTTGATTTTTTAATCATCCAGATAACATGCTTGCCATAAATGAGTTGCCTTAAAATTCATTGATACACATAAGTAGATCGCAAAGTAGAATCAAAGTATAACATTCATAATTTAAACATTACCTTGCCATGAAGAACAGCACGTTTCGGCACTGTCTTTGTATCGAATATGTTGAATGTCAATTGATTATTTCCAAACATCAGGAAGTTTGATAAAAATTCAACGGAATACTCTACTGAATGCACTATTGATCGGTATGAAGGGATTCCGGTGTTCTATTTGGAGCATGAATTATATTTTTATCGCGTCATGAACGCATACATACAGTACCTGGCAAAAAAAAAATCATCAGCTTTATGAATGCATCTTTATTATTACCCAGTAAAAAATGCGAGAACTTGCATTTTCAGCCTTTGATATATTAACCTTCCAACGAAGTGTTGAGACTTGTTTAGCTCGAGCTATTTAATATTCTTCAGTTTTTATCTTCCGCTTTTTTCTTTCATCCTAAACTGTCGACACTTTTCATCTCGTAAACTGATAATGCTTAGATATTCTAGATATAATAGGTAATCTAGTAGATGGCAGAATTTTTTTTTAATTTTCAATTGGCGGGGTAGGTACATTTTGGAGGTATCACATCGGAGTTGGTTTTAGCATGAGAATCTCTCTAGGTGGATTAAGTTCCCAACAATTCAAAAGATTAACATTGATAATATGATGAATTTTCATGAGGTTTCAGAATGTAGAAGAGGGATGTGTGGGCTGCCAATTAGTGTTCAGTACCTTTGGCATTAATAAGCTGTAAGAATTTTTAGAACAGAAATTGATAGAGAAAATGGATTTCAGAATGATTTCTGAGGACGAACTTGTTTCAGTCAAGTCAGTGACTTGACCTTGGAAAAATGTATTACTTTTGAACAGGTTTGATCGAGACATGGATTCAGAAATGATAAAGGAACTTCTGACTATCCATAGATCCCCCATGACCTTGACCTTGAATTTAAAAGTACCAGTACTGATATAGACGTCAAATCTTTAGACGTGATAAAAGATGTGGCCTACAAAGTGGTATATTCCAAGTTGTGACCATGATTATGACTTCTGTATTAAAACTGGGATCAGCAGAATATGGGATCAGCAGAAATATGGGATCAACAGAAATCTGGGATCAGCAGAAATATGGTCAACAGAAATATGGGATCAGCAAATTATTAAAGAGTTTGAGACTATAAAGATAGGTAAGGTCAGGTGATAACAGTTTTCCTGAAGAAAATTGGAATTTTTGGAATAAATTTTCAAAATCTTTGTAGATTTAAAATTTTTAACTAATACGTAATATTGGCATGGCATGGATTACTATATGTGCAAGGTGAGGAATACAAGTAGTATTCAGAAAAATCTCACTTTGTAACGCCAGTACTTTGTTTGGGAGACTATTAATCGACAGATAATAATGATATCTTGTTATCATCTCTGTTGGAGCATTAAATAAACCGTGTGGATTATCGGGAGTTCTATGGCGTTTTTACGCGCAAGCACGATTTCACATCTACAACAAAGTTAGGGATCTTAACAAAACATTTATATTTACAGCTACATGTATTTATAATGTAAGCATGTTGCATATGAAAAGGTAAAATAACGAACGAGGATCAATTGCATAAGTTCTAAACGGAATACTACATGTGAATAAGAGCTGAGGCAAAGCACAGACTTCTGGACTATACTAGAGGCAAGATTATGTGTCGATCGGTCACATCCACATGAGTCTATTGTCTTGATCACGTAAGCGGAGTAATTCATAGTCAGACTATTGGTATTGACAATACAAAGATTTTTGACCCAAAGACAGTTGTATTGCAAACTGATCTTATAACGACCGTAGAGTTTGCAAAATCCACTATTAACCGTGACTGTTGAAAATTCACTGCAACATCAACATGTGAATTGGCATGACGTCTCGATTCAGCTGAGAGACATCAATACCATATACAGAGGATGAATGATATTGCTATTATAACATGGGTGTTGATGATGATGAAGCTGATTTTAGAGCATTATATGTGCCAAAGTTGTACAATTTGTCTTGTGTGTTTCGTAATTAAACCAGAAGTTATCAAGAAATTTGATACGTTAATTGAGGAATATGTTTTTGTTCCAGCTGACAAAGCTTGTCAAATATTGTCTGTTTCAGGGAGGTACTAATTCCACGTTTGGTAATCGTACTTAAACTCTTACTGCTCTTTCTAATATATCATGTTTCAGTTTTAAACACATTTAATGTCAATGGACGTACGAATATCATTTTTACCGTACATATACTGGATTCCAGAACTTCACAAAAACCTTACAAACAAAGATACATTGCTGGATATAAAATGGCGAAGTAACAAAGTATCAAGACGTATCATTCTAGTAAATATTCCACCAAGTCCCTGTCTTAACTCCTCACGAATAATTGACAGCTTGTGGAGGATCTTAGATGTATTGTGAAACAACATATGCCAGAAGTGAGTGTAATTATATATAGGAATGTCCCTATTCTCTTGCACAGAGTTGTAATGTCTTTCATCCACTACATCGATCTCTGTCACTCCGTTTTACGCAGATTTTTGTAAAACATGTAAAGAATGGAAAAATACTACTTGTGACGTGTGTTTACTTTGTAGAATATTAAAAAGAAAATAATCAAATATATATTTTATTGAACATATAAGAATTAATGAAACTCAACTCAACTTTACGATAAAATGGATGGTGATGCCAGTGAACAGGGGATGCTTACTCCTCCTAGGCACCTGATCCCACTATCTGTGTATCCAGGGGTCGTGTTATACCCAACTCTTGTTTTTTGTATTCTATTTAGGATTACGAGCAATTGATCACTGTTACGTTATAGTTTGCATTTAAATAATCCCTTTGACAAAAATGTATTGTCAGTTTACCATGTTGAATGAAAATAACAAGCACAAAGCAGTTGGGAAGACTCTGTGGTGTCTTTTTTCTAGTTCAATGGGATATTATTTATCGACTATGATGAAAATTAATTATCATCAATAGATAAAATGTTGTTGATATATTGAATGTTGAATCATACATGAACTGATGATGATGATGTTAAGCTAAAAAGACACATACGTCCATAGTACTGTAAACTCATTTTCTAAAAAAGATTGGATTGATTATTTGTTTGTTTAGTTTTCATCCATTGAGATATTACACTCATATTGAGAATCACATTGCCAGTGAAGGACTGTAAATTTTGACCTAAGCTTAGCACTCATGTTTTAGCAGTGAGAGTTATTTTGCGTGCCACACATGCTGCGACACGTGGCCGCTGTTTTCAATGGTCATATTGAAAGACTCATGATTCTCACTTTTTAAAATGCCAAACTCTTGGCGAAGGGACAATCACTTGCCTATTTTAATGTCTTAGTTTGACATCTAAGACTGAAGAGCCATGGCATGTACTCAATCAAGTCATCAATTGGGTCCTGCTGTTGTAATTATTAGAAGTTTTTTTTTCAATCAATATTTACATGAAAAATTTTGACTCCATATTGTGGCACCAAGGTGTCATGACATAACATTATAAAAGGTCAAAGATAATGAATTGGTGAAGATAAACGAACAGTGATCAATGTCATACATCCTAGATATATGAGTAAGGCAGTTGTGCAAACTGAACTCCTGAATATCCAGAGGTGGATCAACTGCTTAGGAGGATAAGCATCCCTGTGAATGGTAACGACCACCGTGAGCCCTTTATCTCTATCAGGTAAACAGAGTAATCAGTAGTCAAATCAGTGTATAAAGAACGGCGTATAAACACATACAAAATCAGTGTATAAGTAGACAGCCTATAATCATCAGTGTATGAAGAACAGCTATAAACCCATACAAAATCAGTGTATAAAGGACAGCCTATAAACGACTGGTATATAAGAGTAATCAGTAGTCAAATCAGTGTATAAAGACGCCTATAAACCGTGTATAAACATAGTGTATAAAGGACGCCTTATAAACAGCATCAAAATCAGTGTATAAGGAAAGCCGTATCCATAGTCAAAATCAGTGTATAAAGAACAGTATATAAAGAACGGCCTATAAGCAATTGGTATGAAACATGTCCAACATTCACACCATGCAAAAAATATTCAAGGACTAAAACAAAGCATTGCTAAGGAAATCATTGATGGAATTTAAAACTATTGGACATTTAAAACATTGCTAATATTGATCTACAACTATCAGACTGTGTGAAAAACCTCACTTTAAACCAAAACAATCAGGCTGTATACAAATTACCATGAAAATCAACATCATAAAGAATGTATGTAAAGTATTGTGAAAATCAACAACATTCAGAATGTATAGAAAATATTGTGAATATTGACAACAATCAGAATGTATAGAAATTACTGTGAAAATCAACATCATAGGGAATGTACCGTACATAAATTATTGTGAAAATCAACAACATTCAGAATGTATAGAAATTACTGAAAATTGACAACATTCAGATGTAATAATTGACAGAGTATACAACAATATTGGACTATGTGAAATTGATTTATGTGATTTACAGCAATGCATGAGAATATAAGGCTAATCATTACAGAAGGAACCTACAACAATTGGATTGAGTGAATCAGTATACAGTGTCAATTACAAAGCACCTTAAATGTTTTAATTTCCATAGGATCAACAGATACCCCATGGTGTCCCTGGATTTTCTTTAACAACACTGTGCCAGTAAGAGTAGTCTCCCATGCTTTTTCCACTGAGCAGTCGAGGAAAAGTTCTCCTAATCTTAACACATCCGGATTTGTACAAATTTTGCTGCCCGGTGCAATGTTGCAATCAAATTGTCTTTTATGCACCACCAGCAAGTTTGCGGTGTTTGGAACATAATCTACTGTCTTCGTTTTGTCTGGTTCTTTACTGACATTTGTAGTGATGAATCTGAATGTAACAAGATGAACCGAACATGGAAGTTCCTGTTTAACCAATGAGAAGTGAGCTTTCTGGTGACTATGGAAATCAGAATTCATCTTTGCTACATTGCTAGGGTTCTCTAATTCATCAGACAGCTGACTCGCCAAAAACGACGGATAGCAGACGTCAAAAATCTGCAATATAAAGAGCAAATTGTTACTATAGATATATCAATGTGTTGTGACTTTCCTTCCCTTCCAAAAAATGTATCATAAATAATCAATATATCTGGTCTAAACTAATACTTCTTTCCAATTAAAACACATTTTTGAGGAACTATCATATCATTATCATATCATTACGTAAGTATTTTATTGTACAGTGTACAGCGCATAGAAACTATATGTAATTTTGCGCTTTATAAATGAATAAAATAATAATAATAATAATAATAATAATTATGAGTGAAATCATATTCTCAAAGTCTACAACTTCAAAAATCAAACGTTTTCATTTAAACTCTTCACTGGATGCTTTTCAAAGAAATTAGTACATATATAGTGCATATATAACTATACCTCATTTGAAGATTTCTGCTCAAACACCAGTATAAATGAGCTTCTAGTGAATTTGTTGTCTTTGATTCCCTCACCAAGTCCTCGCCAGTCATCCTGCATCATTCTACGATCTAGTCCAACCTCCAACCAACCTGTAAAACACAGATAAGTAATGGGCATGATGGTCAGTGTGTCATCAAATGAATACACACACACAAACCTTGTTTTTGTCTTTAATATCTCTACCAATTGTAATGTTACTCATTTCCTCATGAATGTGATGTAGTTGTAAACAACGTGCACTAGAATATTGATAGCACATATATAGTCACAGCTGGGAATTTAGAGAGAAATGAACGCAGAATGTAAATACAGTTGAACTTCGATATCTCGAACACTGATATCTTGAATGCCATGGTTATGTCGAACTGATTTGGAGGTCCCAACCGCTTATTTTCTTAGTATTTTTACCCTCGATATCTCAAATCCATGGATATCTCAAACTGTTTTCATGGTCTCATTGAGTTCGTGATAACAAAGTTCAACTGTATATATTTAAGAAATTAATTTCAGTTTACGAAATACATGCGGGTATGAACTGCAACACTCCATGCCTGTATAGTTTTCGTGAATCGCTAATACGCCTCCATGAAGTACGCCAACATGTAGCGTTGCAGTTCCCGACTTACGTACTTTCAAATATGAAATTTATTTCACACTTGGTACAGTGGGCCCTCATTTATCCGGACCCATTAATCCGGACACTCTCACCTTCCCGGAACGATTTTTCTTGGAAGCGGAATATTACACGTTTATTTGTTATCATTAATCTGGAAATTCGTGTTCCGGATCCGGACGGTCGTTTTTTACTACAAAACGCTAAAATGCATTGTAAAATGTACCGTTAAATCGGATGATTTTTTCTTCAAAGGATCTAAGCATTACGTAAATTGCAAGAAAACATAAGCCATTCAGTCGAGGCCCCTGTAATTAAAGCGAGTAATTTATCTGTACAATATTCGCTGTCTCCTAGGTGTTAAGTGAGACGCGTCGGTTTTATTGCACGGCCGTTCGGAGGAATTTGCTCATCGATCAATATGAATTTGAAAATAATCTGTACCAAATTTACCATCGTGTTGATGTATGATATGTTTTATTGAACTGTTAAATCTACTTCAGTCGATAATCCGGACTTTAAAAAAAGGGTACGTGTTACGAAAATACAACTCGTGTTTTATTTTAACGTTTATCAATTGTTCATTTATAGTAAAAACTTCCAAACACGCACAGGAAGAGAGAGAGGAGAGAGAGAGAGAGAGAGAGAGAGAGAGAGAGAGCAGAGAGAGAGAGAGAGAGAGAGAGAGCACATTTTACCGGCGAGAGAGGATTGTTTTATTATGAGAGAGGGAACATTTACCAACGAAGAGAGATTGTTTTCTTTTGTTTGTGAGGGAGAGAGAAATAAGCATTCTACTGGGGAGAGGAGAGAGAAGAGCCTCGGAGAGAGAGAGAGAGAGAAGAGAGAGAGAGAGAGAGAGAGAGAGAGAGAGAGAGAGATGAGAAGAGAGAGAGAGAGAGAGAGCACATTTTACCAGTTACACAGGATTGTTTGATTATTGAGAGATAGAGAACATTTTACCGACGAAAGAGAGGATTGTTTATTCTTGTTTGTGAGGGAGAGAGAAAGAAACATGCTACCGGAGAGAGAGAACATTTTACCGGCGAGAGAAAGGACTGCTTTGTAATTTTGTGCGGGTTTTTTGTTACTAAGCCTACAATTATCATGCATCCGCAATATGAACACCTCCGAGTGTAGCTGAGGTATTCCACCTCGGATAATTTAGTGCGCGTGGTAGATCAACAGCGAGAGTAATCTATAACGAGGTGGATACTTTTGTTCTCCAGAATTTTGGGCTTGGGCAATTTAAAAATAAAATGAAATATAAATCTCGTGCAAATGAAATAGTCAACTAATGCCGTCCTTGCTACCGACAATGGCACAAATCGCCAACAAAAGAGGAGACAATCGAGTGGAAAATTCTGCCAGTGTGGGAAAAAAAAAAGATAAACCCGAACGTATAACTGGACATGAATTTGGATAATTTGTTTTTGTACAGTTAACGTGCGATTTAGTGCTTTTTAGATGCCAGTACAGTTACATGTTAAAAACATGATTTATCTAATAAAGTAAATGAATACATTAAATGAAAACGTGTTTAATTTACTATTTTAAGTCAATAATAAACATATTGGTTACTTTTATGAAGATTCAATAATATGCGATTCAGTTAATCCGGAACGCTTCATTTTACCGACGATTTTTGGGAACCAAAGGTCGGATTAACGAGGCTCCACTGTATCTATAAAGACTGTCGTCTTACAGTGTTAAATAAAACTTCTGGAAATTTCATCTCAAACCTGGTTCTAGACTGGCCACTGCTCGGGAGGACGATGAGAGCAGATGTTAAATTGCTGGTGTCGCTTTCCACAGAAGCCATTGTCGTCAATGGGGAAGAAATTGCCCTGATATGTCTCTTTGCCCAATGTTCTCTTTCTGTGTTACATGCAGATGAGCAATGGATCTCAATAAAATTCAATAACATTAGGGGATACTATAATTCTTTTCTGACATTAACAATCATCAAATTTGAATAAAAATACATATGAAAAACAAAACAGCCTTGAATTCAATAGTTGAATTTCATCATAAAAGACAGAAGCCACTTTGTAAAATAGGACAAATTGGATTTAGATTATTTGACCTGGGAAACCATTCAGATCCACACAAAGTTCACTTCTGGATGAGCCTACATCAGATTCCACTCTCATCATCAGCTCCGTGTTGTCCAGATTCTGGATGTCCACATCATGCTCTACAATAAAACTCTTCCCCAGATTTCCTGTAAGACAGCAAATAATCACAATGAATCGATCTAAAGAAAAAGATCAAAAATCACAATGATCGATCTATAAGGAAACGATCAAAATATCACAAATGATCAATCTAAAGGAAACGATCAAAATATCACATGTATCAATCTAAAGGAAACGATCATAAATATCCAACAAATCAATTAAGGCCTTTCCCCTTGAAATAAATATTGATGAATGTTTATGTATAAAGTAAAAGTACTTTATAACATTCTGTATACATTTTCTACTTTTTATAATGAATGTATATATATATATGTACTGGTGATCTTTAAATATCACTGGTTTATTAGGATGCACACAAAAAAAGTTCCTTTGCAAAAAAAAAAAAAATGTTTGACAGCAGCAAATTTTGGGAATTTATGTTGTTCTTGAATATGTACACTTTCTTAATCTTTGTGCATTTCTTTATTTAATTTTTTTTACTAAATATTTGTCAGTATATATGTTATATGCAGAACATATTAAAACTAGCCTGTTTTACAGGAAGATTTTAATGTTACTGAGTGACATTGAATACCTGAAGTTTTATAACAGTGCGACTGACTGTGTTACACTAGGCTGAACGGTGAATGTTACTGGAGTGTACATTTAATACTGATGTTTTATAGACGTGACTGACTGTGTTACACTAGGCTGAACGGTGACCACTCTAGAAAACAATGGTCCATCAACAAGGAACAGGGTTTCTACAGGTTCATAAGAGTCTACAACAGAAAGCTCAAAAACAAAGGTCAAACGACTACCGGTACACAAAAGTTAAGATGATAACAATACAGCTTTACTACACGTGAAACGACTACGGTTACACAAAGTAGATATAACAATACAGCTTTACTACATGGAGCACATGCACACACCTATATATAATGCACCTCCATCGTTATTAATGACAAGTAAATTCTGACTAATAAATCTCTGTTTATAGCCACCAACTGCATGGACACACAGTGACTAACCAGTGCAAGAATGTATCAAACACTGTAATGCACCTCCGCTAAAATTTGTACAATTGTAGCTCAATCAGACAAACAGTACAATTATGTTACTATCATACATATACAGGTGTTCTAATCACTGGTAAACGTAAGAATAGGTTCCCAGCATCCCCTTGAGTGTCGTAAGATGCGACTGAATGGCGCTGTCATTCGAATGTGACCACAAAATACTTCCTAGCTCTCTGATTGGCTTGAGATCCAACAAGTAAGAAGTCAATAATTCCTAATATTCACCTCCACGTGACCCTCCAGGTGAATATTAGGATTTATTGACTTTTTGGATCTCAGCCAACTTGCCGTGATTTGATAGATTCACCTCCTTACAATTAAAGCAAAGAAACAATATACAGTAAAATACCTTTATCTCGAAGTCCAAGGGACTTCGAAAAAACTTTGAGATATCCGGGGTCGAGATATCCAAATTCGATCTTCAACATTTTTTTGTATTGGATGGAGGATATTTGATGAATGGGCGTGTTTAGTTGTAATTGGCGGCGGACTTTAAAAAGGTGCCTGAGTACCCAAGCTGTTAAACTAATTATCGCAACCCGGGTCCACCTGGACAAGGCGAGCATGGACTACTGGTCGACAATTATCATTAGTTTCTACTGCCACGGCGTTGAATGCATGACTTGAGTAGGCCAGGTATGGTAAGCAGACCGGAAAATTGACTGCCACTTCGAGATAAACCAGGTGAAATAGGGCATGGGGCCTTAAAATACTTCAACATAAGCGGGGTATTCGAGATAACCGTGTTCGAGATATCAGGAGTTTTTGCAAATCATTTATATAGGAAAACCGCCGGGATCGGTCGTCGACTTCGACATAAGCAGGGTATTCGAGATAAACCATGTTCGAGAACAGGTATTTACTGTATTCAATGTTTTTTTTTTTAAAATCATTTAATCATATAATAAAATAATTATTGCTGCTTTATTGGTCAATACGGATGATTTAGACACCTTCGAATTAAAATATTTCACCTCGCCCTTCGGGCTCAGTGAATATTGTACTTCTCAGGTGTTTAAAGCATCGTATTGACTCAAAAACAGCTAATAATTGTATATTGTATACATGGTGCTTAAAGGCCCATTTCGCGACCGGTCTGGTTATTAATAAGGTAGGTGGAACTAATCGAAACAGACGTTTCTACCTGGATTGACCAGGGGCTGCCCAGGTGTTAATTGCTATACACATAGAAATACACAGGAAATAAAACATGTTAGAATTTGGAAATCTACGTGCTCACGTTTGAGAACAAGATTCAATAAAAGCAAATCGTCAAGTCATGAATTTATCTAAAATTATATACTGATTACATTGATTTTATTTACGATGATTTTGAAGACGTTATAGCAATCGGAAGATTATGAATTTGCAAAGTATTTTTTAAAAACTTTTTGATATTTCTAATCGCTTCTCAATTAGACCGGGTGAGGAGAGACTGAATATTTTGACGGACAGTGACGAGATTTACTGCATTACACAAATATCGCTTGCATTCAGAGTTATATATAAACACATTTCAACATGTTTATTTTCAAAAGGGGAAAAACAAACGTGTGTAATCAATGCACCTGCATGGTCCGATGTTCTGAAAGATTTTGCACTTTTGTATCGGTTTGCCGCACGAGCATTTTCAAGACAATCTTGTAGTCTAGCACGGACTGTCAACAAAACTAGAACAAGTTTTCAATATTATTGGAATATGAAAGAAATATAATAAGCGGGTTACACATGGGCTCTCTCCTCTCTCTCTCTCTCTCTCTCTCTCTCTCTCTCTCTCTCTCCTCTCTCATTGATTTTTTTTAACATTAGATTTCTCTGTCGAGGTAGCGATCGTCAGTCCAGGCTCCTCGATGGCAAAGCGTTGTCCAAAACAATTAAATGTTTTCCGACAATGACTTTCTGGTGGGATGCCGTTGAACAGTGTGATTTTTGGGGACATTCTCTTCGGGTTACAAAACAGCTATGACTGACCTTTGTCTAATTTTAAAAAACCATACCGCAGCGTTATCTCTGCGCTGCGGTAGATGAAAGAAATTGGCATGCGTGTGGCTGTAATTGCTATCAAAACATTACGCTCTGGGAGTGTCCAGCTAAATTGTCAATCAGACTGCTGCTATTGTTCTCTATTTTGATTGACAAGCGGTATGTTTTTGATCTCTGTCCAGTAATTTCAAGGAGGTGGCTTAAAAATGGGTGTTTAAAAAACCTACCTCAGCCGGCCCATCAGGGACAAAGGTGTACGCACCCCCTTTATCCTTGAATAGGGTGGACCAAGCTTTTCCTGATGTGTAGGTCACTAATTTGACCTCTGACCTCCAGATGAATCCAGTAGAATTCTGCATTACATACTGAAATCAGAATATATAAAGCAAGCTTGAAAACCCGAATTGCACCTCTAAATCAAGATTCATTGTCTAGGACTCAGCTAAGTTACTTGACTGCGAATCTTGTCCCCTCAGTGGAATTTCCCTATCTCACACTCACACTAATGAAGGATTTTATTAGTTTAACCATACATTTTAATTTCAATCAATATTTTTATTTGTGTAAAATATTTTTACCTTGCTTTTTTAAATAAGCATTCACAGGTAAACCATCATTCTGTAAATTAAAAAAATTTACCTGTAACCTTCCACTGCAGGTGTGAAAGTATGCCGTCAGGAAACCATTACTGATGGTGAAATAGGGAGAGCTGTCCTGCTCTATCGCAATGCCTGGCATTCTTAACGGAGAGAAAGTTCAAAAAGGTTACCAATATCTAACAAACATGCAGCATTAGAGATTGATATTCATTGAGATTATTTTGAAAATCTTAAGATACATAAAGAAATCACATATTGCATACTTGACATTTCTAGCAAAATTTGAGGGTTCTTTATAGAGAACAAGCCTTGTGTACTCATTCAGATTCCCCTCCCCTTCTTCAATGGTTACCATGGAAATAGACAGTGCTGCCAAGGTTACTTCAAATGTCATCTTTAAAAAAAATCGCAGACATTTTATTCTACCATTATAACAACAATGTTTTGTTAATGATATTAAATATTTTCTAAAACACTGTTCTGACAATTATTTTATGACTTTGATTATAATATAGTGACTTACTTCATAGACATTTGTTGAAAATGTTCTATTGTCCCAAACTGGTGAGATCTGGTGGGGGATTTCCACGGACGTCGATGTGTTAGTGACCTTGACACTGGCTTTATCTACAGTCAAGGTGATGATATCCCTCCTGTTGTGTCCTAGAGGGTTAAATATCACAATGTGTCTGAAAACAAACCCAATTATAATTGTAATCAATCTCATTATTCAACAGGTCTTTCTTTTATCAGCAATGGCAACAAAAGATGAAGTCATTATCTGCAGTAAAAAAAAAAACCCCTGAATGCATCTGAAGCATGTTACAACTATATTCATCATTCAGTTATCAATTATAGCAATAATTGTTCTATATCAAAATGGATAAAAAGTTCCAAATTCTGTGGTGTACCAAAAAATTCTGCCTGAATATTCTTCAGAACTTTTGCTTGAAACATCGAAGTCAAGTTAATGATACATGTACACTCCCTGGTTATGAAATTTCACTTTATTATGATTTTTTTAAAAATCAGGTTATAGAGTTGGATATACATGTACATATGGACAAACAGATAAACAATGTAAAGGTTATGAGGTTTCTCACTGAGGCTGCAAGAACCAAGATGAATATTTATCATGTACTTGGTAGTGATTATGCAGAATCTGCATAGCCTCATCCTGATATGGAAGACGTCACATCGCAATCATCGATATCAGCACGACATGCAAAAATACTTATCAATATCATAGGCACCTGAAATGTGGATTTTTGTTACCCCCCCCCCCCCCCTCAAAAAATTATGTAAAAAATAAATACAAAAACGAGAAATTATCTAAAATATGTGATTTCCCTGGCGATCACTTTCATAAGTCGATCTGCATATAGTTGGGTTTCTACTTTTTGCAAGCTTTTAGAATGACCACTTGTGAGATACCTAATATACAAATATGATATGGGGCCACTCGGGCTGAAATGCGATGCGATATGGATTTTAGCATGCAATATTTTCTATTTACCTTTTCTGTGATAACTTGATACATCTTCTTGTTGGGTTGCTAGTCGTCACGGTCACCCAATCATCAATCTGAGAATGAAACCAACATTGGAACAATGAATCATGAGTCTGTCTCTGTTTATAATCTTGAAAAGTGGTTTTTATACCGGTAAGTCTTCTATCAGATCAATAAGCTCACAATGGATCATCTATACTTTTTTCAAATCATAGTCAAAATTGGCAAATATGTCTACATGACTTTTAGTCAAAGTTTTATAAATTTTCACTTAATTTTTTGCATACACAACATGTAATTTCATATTAAAGAACATTGTCATATTCAACCTATAAACATTAATAAACTGTTAAAGCCACTTCACCAATGGTTAGCCAATTCCTGAAGGAATATTTTGATAGTGCAATGAAACTTCACCAATTCTTACACTTCACAGAATATTTTGTTGTGACATGATTAATGTACAGCCAATTAAGAAAACCAAAGAAAACGGAGTCATCATTAAATATTTCAAAGATATTAGCATTAAGGAAATTAAGAGGTGTGACCAAGCAAAAGTTGCTTGATTGAGAGAAAATCTGAGCTTTAATTATACACCTCCATCAAATATAAAATTCTCAATTAACAGTACAACTTTAACTACTGTAACGAATATTGAAACAAAGCATTTTTTTTTTATTGCAATAAAATTTTCATTGATTTTTAACTTTTCTCCCAGAATGAGTAATTCAAATTGTTGATTGCTCATCTCTACAGAAATGAATCAAGTTCACATGCTCAACCTGCACTCCTGCAGAAACTTGCAGGGGCTACCGAGGGGAATTTCAGAAGTAACAGCAAACTATGACGGCAGTAGTGTTCGATCATTGAAAGCAAAGACATTAACTTATAGGTTCTATCATAAACATGCAAACCTGTGCCAGGACTTCACATATTGTAAATACAAAACAAGATGTGTTTGTGAAACACTAATGCCCCCGTATTCCACATGCCAGTGGAAGGGGCTTGTCATTAGGATTATGCATTCCGGTGATATGAAATATGAAATGTCTACCACTTACCATTCAAAAGTTATGGCCAATGTTGAAAGTAGGTCAAAGGTAAAAGTCAGAAGTTCAAAAATGTTGTCATCGTTGAAAAGGCTTGTCATAAGGAAAACACAAGTGTAGTGAAATAATGAAAACCCTAACTCTTGCTATTTTAAAGTAGGGGTCTAGTAGCGTGACGTCATGATTGCAGTTGAAAGTGCTCATTTTAGGTGGATTTATACTATTTTTCATTTATAATTGATGTATTTTAATTTAGGCAAAATGAATTAAGTAAATATCCCATCACTCATAGTTTGAATAATACTATGATTCAATTTTTCTTTCCATTTTGTTGTCATCTAATCACACATACAACCAGAAGTACATATTTGTTTAACTGTATCATACGGGTAGCACGTTAAAATTATCTGTAAATTTAAAGATTTTTTTTTCAGAAATGCAATAATGCACTTGAGGAATTATATAAAACCATTCAGCACTTGTTACATTATACAATTTTTTTATCTTCTATATGTGAAAATCATCCTCAAAATGGCTATTTTTGCCAAAAATGGAGATTTTCTGCGAAAATTTTTATGCTGAGAAGTGTAGATTTTTTAAATCATTTTAACAAGCATTCATATATTGAACATAATATGCGAGTTTGAATGAAAATCACAAGTCAAAATTTTTTTTAATATTCATATTAGTGATTTTGCAGTGCTGTATTTTCGATGCCGTTGGGCCGTATTGGGTTCAATTTTGTACGCACATTATTAAGAAACATGAAATTATGTTTAAATTTCACTTCTATTTATCTAATTAGACAATATCTATTTCATATTTAACGGAAAAAAATTGCAGGATCGTACCTCAATACAAAAATTATTGACAATTTCTAGGACTTCTTAAATGAATACTGATATTGCCGTTTGACAGATGGGGTACACTTAATAAAAATACCATAAATTTACTCATTATACTGACAACCCCTATTTTTTTACTTTTATCATACCCTAAAATGAAACAATCTAAGTATTTAAACTCAATTTTTGAGAAATCACAAGTTAAG
>CAJDSM010083002.1:0-14347 GCA_903981925.1 Ostrea lurida
CGGCCAGATGTGCTGAGGACGTCCTTATATCTATTCTGTCCCTGTGGAGCTGGGTCCCACCCCACACCTTTCCGGATCCCCCGAGTGATCTACCACACAATAGCTGTTTGTTAGATTGATGGGGAGATTTAGATAACCGTAATTTTACTACCTCCCAATTTGAACAAGATAGAGACATTGATCGAAAGTGCTCATATCACTCCAAATATGATTGATCCATCAAAACAAGAGTTGGGCAGCTGTCCACGGGTGTATTTTCTTTCTTCTCGACTGATCGACCCCTGGACACCAGATGTCGTGCGATCATGCCGTGTGTTGTGGGGTTGTGGGCCGGGGGTGTGTAGGAGGAGTAAGGCATCCCCAACCCCTGATTGCACCTCCGTTCACACCTCGCTGTGACCTGTTTCTTACGGGCCAACTCTTTCACCCATGTTTAACTGATTAAAGTACAGAGTTGAGCTCTGGTGGGTCGAATGACCTGGTCACGAGAAGGGGATGTCTTACTTGTGCCTCTGCGATTCATCGTGATCGTCACCTATTGTAATGTTCATGGATCGCGTGTTAGCAGAAATTTTTCTTATTCTCTGCATGTCATTTAAAAAACTAAGTCGATTCCGAGACCTTAAGATTCAGTGTCCCTCCATCTTTCTACCCTTTTAGTATGCATTGTGTAAACATCGTTAGCTTTACTTAAAAATGGGGTCACTCTACTGAGCTTGAATAATCGGAAGAAGACACTTAACTAATCGAATTCCTTTGTTATCCACGTGTTCTCAGCCTCTCGAGTCGCGTCGCCACCAGATATCCCCCATTTTCAAGTTTCTTGAGATGCTTCCTCCATTTTTAGGCTAGGAGTAAGTTTTTATAGTAGTTTGGTTTCCATTTAGCCTCAGATAGTAGCTACATAAATAGTTGAGTCTCCATTGTTCTATGGCTAGGAGTAATTTATGTTAAGTGAGTCAAACATTTAGCTAGCAGAGTACTTTATCGTTTTAATGAGTCTTTAGCTGCTCATTGTAGTGTACCATGTGTTTCGAGTCTTTATTTTCTGGAGTCCTGAGTTATAAAAATGGCGAAAATATCATACCACAAACTATCAAAACGTAAATCAACAGCTCCGCTCTCCCAAGGAAATAAACAGCCATAAAAAATCGAGTGCATACAGGGCAAACGTACTGCACTCTTGGCTTCTGATAAAAGTCTGATAGCAGGAGAGGTGCCATGGAGGAGTAGCATCTCGTTCTGCTGACTCGGGGGTAACTCTACCCAGCCCCTGTTCGGCCCCATATAAGCGAACTGCTTTCCCAGACGCTTAGCCTTATTAGGCGATAGACAAACAAGTAAACGGGGTTAACCGTCGTCCAAATCTAGCTGAGTCATACTGACGTCTTGTGTGTTTTGTGGGTCTCTGTTGAGTCTCGAGTCTTGTGGTTTTGAGTCTCTAAAATGTGTATCACGAGTTTTTGCAACGGCCACTTGTGGTAGAGAGGATCGTACATACCAGTTAAAATGTCTTGAGATAACAGTTTATGGTACGTAAATTGTCATTGGCCCAGCTAAAGTAGATTCTGCTACCCGTATTAAGCGGCTTTTTGAGGCTCCTCAATATTCAGCTCCCTTTATGTGTATACACTGTAACTGGCCTAATTCATAAAACATCTCTCCCATTACACACTTGTACAGCTCTATCTTAACACTGTAGCAGAATGTGAAGAGTTATTTGTCCTCAAGGGTGGGCGGCGCGGTGATCAGCAGTTACAACATTTCGTTACGGATCTATCTAGTTCGTTATTGGCAACTCAACACAGACAATGTTAATTTGACATGCCTCGGAGGAGTCATGAGCTCAGTATAGTGACCATAGAACGAGGTACCGGTACTTCTTGATTATATATTGTTTCAACGTCTCGTCCCTGTGATAGTATTTCACGAGCGCGAGAGGCGAGCATTGGTTCCGTTGAAGGCTGAAGACTTTAGTCTGTGCTCGTGGTCAACAGTGTACTAGCTTTGGATTAGGGTAGTGAATTTTGTTTAGTTTCTGCGCCCATAACCTACTTGAGACGGGGAACTGGGGCATGGTTTTTGCGATCTGCATTCGATAGACTGCCCATTTTACTTTCTCTTAACGAGCAAGCAAGGTGTACCGAGTAACTATTCTAAGCCGCGTCCCACACCGCACAACTTTAACAACATTACATATCCTTCAACGTAAAGCTACTTTAACCATCACCCGCGATTACGCTGTTTTGAAAGATATACGTCTGAAGCATTTGCATGGCTCTGCGTCTTAAATTGTATTCTTGCACTATATTCTTTTCAAAATAGGTGTTCTGAGCACACGGCCTACTGGTCGATTGGCGGTGATTGAAGCACTTGATATCATTGTGAGCCCTCCTGTTATCGAAGACCTTGATTTGACTGTGGGCCCCGGTCGCATAATATAACATACAACTTACTTACCGTATATCTGTGCTCGACACTGCAAACATGAATGAATGTCATCACTGAGAAGGTGAGTCTCCTTTCTTTTAACTGTCCTCTATTGAGTGCGGTTAGAACTGCTAATCATAGATTACAATATTTCACGAAAAAGTCGTGCTTTAAATGTTGATTCATGGGTGAGGAAACGTGAGTGACTGCAAAACAACTCTCCAATGTAACTGTTAAAGTGAATACGATAGTGACATAATACCTAATCAAATATGACTTGAGACCATAGGCATCGCAAGCATTTATAATTTGTTTTGAAATCGACAGTTAATACAATGTAGCAATAGAGTCATATATTAAAGTACCGGTTCAGATGACGACCTTCAGCGATCTGCCAACCGCCTAACTAATACTGCTCTAACACGCTTCTCTGCGAACAACTAAGTGACCATCTGAGGGTTCTAAGGTGTTACAGTATACTCCTTCCCGTTCATTGGAGATGAATAAATGTCAAACAGAGCATTACAGCCACTCACTTATGTCTCTTCAAAACACTCAGCAAGGAGAGCGAGCAATAGTAGATTGTACCTTCTTGCTATTCAGACCCATGGTTATCAAGAAGTTCATAAAGTAAAATAATGTTGTACACCGCTATAGCGCGGAAGCAGACGGCCACAAAATGGCAATAGGTCTCACCTGTGAGTTTTACTTACTTATCTTCTTTTGTATTGTATTTTGAATGTTAACTTACTCCTCTATCAACTAGTAAGCAGACGCACAAACTATTACACTTCATCTAGACTTACCAACATCATGCACAAAGCATGTTTGTTGCATACGCTGGCATTAAAATATAATTACTCGTGGCCACAAATGATTTACTCACGGACGGAAATTGACCACTTTTGTAGTTATCAAGACAATCAATCGTTTAGTATGGCAGACTAGTAATGATTTTTAAAACCCGATAGCTCCATCGTGTGTGAGGCTGTGATATCGTTCACAAAAAATAGCAATGTACCTAATCAAAGGGAGACTATCCCAAGGTCTGGCACGAGTCTATACTATAAAAAATATCGATGTGCCACAGCGTACGGCCAAACAATGCCTTATCATCGATAACGGACCATTTAATATTATGTAAACTTTACACGTGAATGTCCTGATCAATATCAAACGGAATTAGTCTTGCTAAAGGTCCGGTTATAATTTACGCCTAGGGGTTAAGTTACGCGTTTTTCCATGCCCACATTTTCGCGGTGTGGTGGAAAAACTTACCGCATCACTGAAATGAAATATAGTCAGACATATCCATGAAATTAATGGTATAATATATTCCCCTCTCTTGCGATGGGGGAAATTTGAACTCTGGCACGCTATTATTGCTGAAATCCCGCTGTAATTAGTGTAAATATTCCCCTCACGCGTAAAATCACAACCACTTTTATAAAACATTCTACTTCCCTCACACAGAAAAAACTTCTTGAATGTGTATGAACTGTGTCTTGCACAGGGGCCCAACCATTGCCAATTATTGTTAGTTCACCTCAGATGTTTGTGTGTAAATACTGTAACACTGCAAATAAATTGATCATCGCCACCCACCTCCCGTAATTTCCGTCTTCCAAGGGACATGTTTGAGGCACGAGCCGTGGGTCGCGAACTAAACTCCTTCCGTCCTCCAGTCTGGAGGACCTTCCCCTGTTTCGCAAACAATCAATTTTGGTGTTTTGGGACGCGCACCACAAGTACCTCACTATTATTTGATACTTCGTCATAAGCTTACCATTTGATCGCAGACAGAGAAGGTGCTTTCGGATTGTGCCTGTTACCCGATCTTAGTATTTATGAGTCAATCAAGAGTTATAACAAGTACATTAATAGAGACCCTATACAAAGCCACATAGTTCCTCTGAGATGAATCGAAAACAGACGGGGAGAAACCCTGAAACTACTCATACCAGAACGCACGGTTGCAATCATGTTAGCCACTGAGCGAAATGTTCAAGGGCAGTAAACAATTTATCACATTTACAATCTGAAGATATTAGGAACTATCATGGTTTGCAAAATATGAAAACGATTTAGCTCTTATATAGCCTACATCTATGGGGTCAAAGCTTGTCTGAGGTGTACGCTTTCCAGATTAGCCCATTTGTTAAGTCAGAAACATGCCGTATATTAGACACAAACGCAATCGATCGTTTCCTCACTTCACACAGCGATGTTGTACTACCGGAAGTACCTTACCGTAGTCAATCTGGGAGAGACGGCGATCGAGCCTGTTTGTTGACACGAATGATAATGTTGGATCCAGTTGTCTCTCTTAGGTCCACCTCGTGCGGTCTCAACTCTGGTGCCTTACTCTGGTGTTAGTCTACGGATCGGGCGTCTGCCCAAGGTTCTTGTTTTGTGATCTATTGGGATCTTAACGAGACTTGATGCACCGTGTTCGTCTAGGCTTTGGCTTTATATCACATTCGCCACCGTTGTTAGTGACTTTGTGGTCGGGCTCGCTCGCAATTATATACATTTCTTTTTAGAGAGACAGATTATTGGTTCCTAAAGCATTTACATGTGTGAATACAATTGTTTCATGTGAACCTGAGCATATTCTAACTAATATATTTTCTATTCCAAAATTTTTAATGTGCACACGCGTAACCAATGAATATACATCTGCGGACTGATTTTCCATAGCGACTAACCTTGAAAGTTGTGAACAGGACAAATATTCCACAGAAACTGAAAATAGATACTTCCCGAGTTAGAGCCTCCTTGCGGATGTATTGAATTGGATCGATTGATGAATTGAAGAAGCTCTTATCCTTAACCTTGATCATTTTTAAGTATCCACTTGTAGAATCTGCCACCCCGAAAATTGCACAGTGGAGCGAGCCCGCTAAGCTTGTAGTTGTCATACGCTGTTTTAAATGGGATTTCAGTAATATACATAACATGGAGTTACGGTCGTGCAATACCCCCGCACAATGAGGCCTGAGAGCGGAACAGGCCAGACCACACTGAATAAGGCCTACCTCGTCTAGTTCTGACAGGTGCTGGGCCAAGTCCAAGGACATTGCATTATCAAAATCGGCACGTCTGTTAAATTGTGTTTCTTGAATTAAAGCACGACAGTTTTTGAAAGGAACAAGAAAGGAAATAATTAAATAGAAGAGGGAAGTTCCTCTCAGAAACTGCAACCTAATTATTCCTCGTGGTTGGTGTTCTTCTACGTGGATATGCGTACAGTGCAAACTTATCCGTTTAAGGTGAGTTCACTATTAATATTCGTTTAGAGATGCGTTCTTACGATAGTCTCCAATGTATATCAAACAAAGACTAGGAAAGCATTTAAATTAAGTATTCCCCTTTACCATTATAGAACAATTCTTTAATCTGATTAGTCAGACTATGATGGGACAGAAGCTGTGTACCCGTGTGTTTTAAACATCAATATCTTTGATCAACTCCACGATTACATTTTTAGTGTTTTAAACATACAAAGCGTGAAATTAACTTATACATTGTAGTTGCAAATGGTGCTTTATAGACATTAATTATTTGTTTCTTTCACGTCCCATCGATCACTCATATTGAGACGTCACCAGTTGCAAATGAAGTACCACACATTTTTTGACCTATGCCTGTAGTAGTGTGGGTTCGTTAGCGTGCCTACGCCTGTCGTGACACGGGACCTCCGTTTAAATGTCACGATCCGAAAACCCGTGATTCCTCGCTTTGAATCGCGAGCGTTTGGACAAAGAGACATCAAATCCTTTTCATTCTTGGGTTTGAACGCTGCATTCCCACGAGCGGGCTCGAACTCACGACCTCCTGGTTGCGATGCGAACGGTCTAACCACATAAATTGGAAATAAAACATTGCGACGTTTCTGGATATTAGTATAAGACTAAATCTGCCACAGCGAACTAGAACTATCATTTCTGGACTAATACCTTCCGCGGGATACACTACATAATGGATACAACATATTTCCTCATATGAAAAAGAAGTTGTATAATCAATGGGTAATATGCATGTATTATATAATTGTTTAGGGGGAGTGGCGAACAATGCATTGAGGCATGTTTTGTTAAAAAAATCCAAAGTCAACCGTAAAGATCATATAAATAAATTGTCCGAAATAAAATTCCTGGCAATATGCATCTTTCTATTATGTAATCTAAAATTCCAATACGTTTCGTTAAAATCCTGCAAGTCGTTGAGAGGAGTTGTTGACAACGCACTGAGGAACATGATAAAAAATTCCTAAGTCTAAATGTTCATATCTTCTACATAAATTGCCTCAGGTAAATTTCCTGACAATACGCACATCTCCATTATGTAATCTATAACTCCACAGAGTTTCATTAAAATTCTGAAAGTTGTGTAAGAGGAGTTGTAGACAACGCACCAACGAATATGTTGGTGAAAAATGCCAAATTCTAGATGTTTATATTTTCTACATGAATTGTCCCAGACAAATTTCCTGACACTACGCACAAAGTTTCATTAAAACCCTGCAAGTCGTTTAGGAGGAGTTGAAGACATCTTTCCAACAGACAGGGTGAAATTTATACCCCCCCCACCACCACCACCCCAAATTGTTTTTTTTTTGGGGGGATGGTGGTAATTAAATTACATTTTGGGTAGGAATGTCAGTTTCACTCGGATTACAGTCGAGCAATAGTCGAGTACTCAGTAAAAATAATTAAAAAAAAACAACTGACAGAGTACAAGTGCTTCAAAATGTCTGCGCCTCTGCGGACACGAACAGCGAAGTTCAATGGTCAAAGGATGTTATACGGATGGCCGTTTAGAAATGTGTTCCTTTGAATTAATTACGCACGTATAGTAGAAAAATGTTCTATATTGCAACAGACAAGTTTCAACATTTGGGTATATTCATATTCAAGTACACTAGCAAGATAAGTACATTCAAAATCCAATATAAGACAAAACTTCATTGCAATCTCCACTTATTTTTGTCATTTCATTTTTTTGTCCGAAATGAACACGGGCCATGGAGTATGCTTTTCCGAAGACAATTCGTGGAGTGCGCCGTGCATTTTATAAAACTATGAAGGATGGGTGCTTTACAAAATAGACCCATAATTAATCTATCAATAGTGGAAGTATAGCTATACGGAATACAAGGTGTGATTTTCATCTTAAAATAAGGCGGACTGCAGGATTGTACTTTTATATGGTTGAGGAAGTTGTTGATGTTGACAGCGTCGATTCCTTTATTGTTTATATAAATCACCAAAAGATTGGGGCCAAACACTTTGAAGGATCAGGGCTATGTCTGAGGGAGATAAGCCTTCATTTTAATATGAATTTCTAATTTTACCACTGCGATACAATACATATCCGTATTTCAAGCTAGTAACATAGTACATAGCAACTGGGCTGTAGAGACCCTCGGGGACTAACAGTCCACCAGCAGAGGCCTCGACCCAGGGGTCATAATATAAATAATATACGGTACCAATGTTTATGCACCAGACGCGCACCTCGACAAATTATGTCTCTTCAGTGATGCTCAAACCGAAATGTTGGAAATCCGAAACATGAAAGTGAAACTTTATAAAAGTGATCAATGTAGCGCCAAAAGATGGATTTAAGATTTAAAATATAGGAATCGGTGAGGTTTCTTTAGTTCACTATAAGAGTAAAATATTTTCAACGATACTAAAAACAAACAAATAACTAATCAAACTATGTATTTAGTTTTTCTTACACGTGTGGTTGTAAAGAAGACGAGGTTTGAAAATTGGTAAAATTTTGCAGCGTTTGGCCAAACCTTAAGACCCCGGAGGTTTTAAAGTCCTGGAATTTAAAATTTCCGTTCCCCTTGTCCAAAAGATGCTTCATACCAAATTTGAGAAGAATTAAAATGGTAGGTATACTTTAAGTTCGGACGACGAGGCAGGCGGACCAATTGAAAGAGGTCACTCGAGTTTACTCATTTGACCTAAAATCCCTAAGTTAAAGTTATGACACTGGAAAGAAGTATTACAGGATAAATATTAACCTTAAAAGTATTGTAGTAAAAGAAAAATAAATAAAGATAAATAGAAAAAAAACAGAATCTAACTGAATAAAGATCAAAAGAAAACAAACATCATTCAAGAGAAAAAGTGAACATCAAGGGGAAAATGCACATCAAAAGAATAGAGAGAGAAAAAAAAAGAAAAACCGCGTCGAACTAAATAAAATTAATACAAAAAACACACAACAAACAACAGCCAAAAAGAAAAAAAAAACTCTCAAACAAGCTACGAAAGTTAGATAAACCAATCTGACTGAATAGACATCAAAATATATCAATTATTATATTCAATATTTGTTCACACTTGAATTTCAAAACGACTCCCAGCTACTATCAAAAACCAGACCTAGCACTGAAAGTGTTGCCATGTAATAAAATATTTATTTTTTTCAGTCTTGTTCTCCTCATTTAAAAGAGAGTTGGTAAACCCAGAGAGGGAATTGCTAAATAAACTCTCATAATGGGATATTGAATAACAATAACACATGAAAGGCTAACATTCTAAAAACATGTTTCACCAAATCATGCAATATTGATACATGCATCTGATCAATGTGATGGAATTCGTTACATGATTAATTGAATATTTATTTGCTTACAATGTAATTAATTTTAATCGGTATAAAAACTGTACACAACTATTATTTTCTACAAAAGATCAATACAGGGAAAATAAGCGTTGTTACCCTGGTGATCCTATTATCGAAAGGGGATATGGTTAGGAGGGGGATTTCTTTACCATCCCATACCACCATATTGATAATTACAATGGTCATAATTCATCATAATAATTTAATTAATTAATTAATTTAATAATACACATTAATAAATCATATCATAATTCTATGGCGTAATCATCCCTGAAAACAAACAAGAGGTGCTGAGGATCTATTCTAACCCAAGTTTCGAAGGGACCAATTATATGGCGATATGGTACCACAGGGATCCGGGATAGAATAGATCCTCAGCACCCCTTGTTTGTCAAAAGAGGCGACTAAATGGGGCGGTCGTTCAGATGACATCGCTAAAACCGAGCCCCCGTGTCACAGCAGATGTGGCACGATAAAGATAGCTCCTTGCTCATGACAATAAGCGCCGGGCATAAGCTAAATTTTGCAGCTCTTCACCGACAAATTTTGACGTCTTCTTATCAGTGATAAATTCACAAGCGGGACGTTAAACAATACTTCGCCATTTGATGTACAACCAATCAATCTACATGGATCTATGGCGATATTATAATTATAAAAAAACCAACAGATATTATAAATGATTGATATATTATTGTCTTTTTGGACAGCTTTCGAAGGTAATTCCACGTGCACATCATTATATTCAAGGCAGGCTACAAAAAATCAAGTTGATGTTGCTGGGGCTTCAACAATGAAGTTTAAAGTAAGATTTTCACAAATTATATTATATGGTCGTTATAGCAATTTAGATGACCTACCATTGAGACAAATGCTGTCTGATGTGTTTCATAGTCATTGATAAGCCGTTTTTCACACACTGATTTGACTACGGATTGTTCCGTTTACCAAGACTATGGGGCTTTCACCGGTGAGTCGTGACCGGTCAACAGGGTGTTCTACTCATCCATAAACCCACATTTCACTGGTTCATGAAGGCGTGATAACCTATTCTATACGCAAGGTATATACACTTACATATGTACTTATATTCTAAGTATTTTGTCTCATTGTTTATACACTTCCCAAAAAGAACTGGGTCAAGATATACTACCGCATAAACTAGTACTTTTCTCACGGTGCTCACGATGGAAATACTAAGACATCGAACAATGATTAATCTCGTAAGTCTCAAAGAGAATACTAAATAAAATTTGGGCAAACAAGGATCACTGGTATAGAATAAGTTGGATCAGGTGCCAAGTAGGAGTAAGTATCCTCTGTTGACCGGCCATTGTCCTCATCAGGTAAAGAGAGTAATCCATTGTCAAAGCCTAAGCATAAAGAACGGTCTAACAGTTGATGTGAAACAGTTGCTGTGAAACATTTGACGCAATGGCAAATTGTACACATGTATGGGCAAACGAAATCGTTATAGTGACCATAAAATCGTGAAAAGATGACTTTGTATTCCAGAGTGCAGCAACATACATCCCCTCCTTCTTATGATACATGTTCCGAAGAGTTTTATTCAGAAAATAAATTAAAACATTACCAACTTGGAAAGCAAAGGTTGTCATTAAATTAACATATATGAAGGAAAGTGAACTCAAAATGTTTATCAAAATCGCATTCGTTATCGTCTTTGGAATCGTGACGTTTAAGAATTCCTTAAGAATTAATATCATGAGATATAGTAGTTTTTTGTCTTATTGATGGCGAATAGATTGGAAATTCACACGAGAACAAAAGTAACTACAGGAGTGAGGTAAGATTAGCTGTAGCGTGTTTAACCAGTAATGATCCCTTGTATATTTGTTGCTACGATATTTATAGATCGAGTTGTTTCATTGGTCTATCGATCACTCTTATCGAAATGGCCAGTGTCTTCAACTACTAAAGTCCATTCAACTCATTGGAAGAGAAATTATGGAGTTCTTAAAAGCTCGCTAGAGTATCAATGTAGCAGAGAGACGATCTAGAGTATCAAGGTTCCAGTATCTATGGGGCAAACTTACATTTGATTACTGTCTTTAAAAGTTTAGAGTAAATTTTTCGATAAGGATAATTCTAGATAGTTGTTCTCCAACCTGCTGAACTCATCTGTTGTTTTCCTTTTATCCGTATTGTACACCGTAGTTGAACTCTGAGTGTGTGTCCCAGTGGGTACAGGATGCGAGGAGAGTTTGACAATACCGGGTCTGAGACCATTTCTACAGGAACCTAAGTCAGCCTCCCTCGGCTTGTGTTCCGCTTCTGTGCTAGGATCTGTGGCTGCTTTGGTTCAATCTCCAAACAGAAGAAGTGTCGGTTTACAGAAGACTTGCAACAAAGGTGGATCTCACAGACTACAGTGATGGATGGAGGGTACTATCCCCATCCAAAAGGTACGTTTTCACAAACCATTGTATTCTCATTTGTATCTGCGTTGTAGAATGTCATCACACTTGTATTTCATATTATCTGGGTTGGGTTGTAGCATGTTCATAACAATTGTATTCCATTTATCTGGGTTGTGGCATGTTCATACCCATTGTATTTCATTTATCTAGAGCATGTTCACAACCATTGTATTTCATTGATCTGGGTTGTAGTATGTTCATACCTATTTTCATTTATCTGGTTTGTAGCATGTCCATAACCATTTGTTTCTTTTTCTGTGATTTCAGTAAATAATTAAAAACCCTTTCGTTTCATTTTCTGTAAAATCAACATATGCTTCTTAATTATTTTATTTCATTTACTATGGTTTCAGTATATGTTTCCTAACGATATATATTTTATTTCATTTACTGCAGTGTCAACATACGTTTCATACCCATATATTTATATTCACTGAATCTCTTTCTCCTATACTTCCTTTTTTTCGTTTATCATACAATGAAAACATGATTGTTTAAATGTAGCTTCATCAAGTTTTGCTGCCTGTAATATTAATTACCAAATATCGTCATTAAGAAAGGTTGAATTGGCTAGGAACAGTTTTTTAAAGTAACGGAATGGCCAACAATATATGTACAATATCTAAGATATACAAAAAGCATACCTATAAACAATAGCATGCTTTCTTTTGTAATTTTATCGGATGATGATGAAGGCAACTAGCATTGCAAAAAAAATCAAACTCTATCCACTTCATTCGTTGCAATATCAGTACATTTCATAACAATTTTATGACAATTTCGCTTCATTCACTGCAACTTATTGCACATGTTTCATAACCATTTCATCGCATATGATTACTTTTTGTTATATTACCATTTTCAATATGTCAAGCGTTTGGCGAAGGAGCAGTTCAGTATATTTACACCTTAGGTTTGGCGCGGCCATGGCGGGATCGGACCTCAAACTAACTACATTCCGATAAGAACCAAATGATTTCCACTGAATTATAAACATGCTTTTGAACGATCGGGGTAGCTCAGTGGTCAGAACGTTCGCTTCACAACCGGGAAAGCGTGAGTTCGTGCCCCGCTCGTGGCATGGTCGCGTCATACCTAACACGTGAAAATATTTAGTGATTGATCCTTCCCCTAATGCTCGGCATTTAGAAGCGAGGATCAAGGGTCTTTCGGATATGACTTTAACGGAGGTCCCGTGTCACGACACGCGTTGGTACGTTACAGAAACCTCATTGCTACGGTCCTGACTGCTAAGCAAATGGTCTACATCGGTGGTACTTTGGCTGCAACTGGTGACGTCTCAATATGAGGGAGATACTCTCAACGGGACGTAATACAAACCGTCATTCCTACACGTTTTATTCTTCTACTCGTTTGAGAGGTTTAAATCTTCCGAAATCTTAATGTGAAAAAATCGAAATTACTACACATTCTATATAAATCTTAGAGTGGCCAACTATGAATAAAAAAATAAACATGTACGCAAGCCTCTAAAACTGCATTGAGACACGTTGGTTTGGTTGGGTTTTATTTCAGAAGTCCGATAAGGCCACATTATTCGTTGGATGTTAAACTGTATAAACTTACGAAGAAGCAGTGTGTTGCTCGGCTTTATATAAAATGGCGAAGTAAAACAAAGTATTAAACGTAATCATAGTCCCAAAAAAACATATAAAATCGAGTGTAGGGCAACACGGACCTTCGACAAAAGCGAAGGCAGGATCAGGTGCCATGGAGTAGTAAGCATCCTCTGCTGACCGGTCACACCTGCCGTGAGCCCGTAGTCGAAACAAAGTAAACGGGTTACCCGTCGTCAAATCTAGTACGAAAATGACAGCCTAACAAAGGGCTTGAAACAAACTAGTCACCATATGACTTAGTGATAATTTGTAATCGCAAACAAGGTCATTATAGCGACCGTAGAATTTGCGAAATGATGACTTTAAACGAGATTCGTTATAACCCTGCAACATCAACTTTTTGGTTAGTAGTTGGCCTCGCTTTAAAAAATTATCATACGCATGTCATGTACTTGGGTATCGAATCAACAGAGATACATGCACACCATAAGCAGGCGATAGTGGTGTATTACTAAATAGAAAAGGAAAGTTGACGATTGCAAAGTCAAAGTCATCACGTTTATCATATAATGTAGTTGTCAGTCTGCCATTTAAGTCAATATTAAGTAAAATATCCAAATATGAAGCAGATATGACAGATTCTGTGGTGTCCTTTATATCTCATACATGTCTGATCTATGTGCTTTCTTAGGATTGTGTGCTTTTAAAGTGTACGTAATATTTGATAACTTGGTTTGAATACAAAAATACCATTATGCTTTCAAATTTAAAAGTAAAAGACTGCTGAAAATCTAATTATAGCTTCCAAGATTCCAGCTCAACCAAAGGACTGTGCAGACATCTCAAAGAGTACAAATTCCCCATCAGGTATCTACACAATATATCCATTTTCCACGGAAGCGCCCGGCGTAGACGTGTACTGCGATATGGAGGCGACGGGTGGTGGCTGGACGGTAGGTTATATAATGACTCCTTTATCAAACAATCGGCCCTGTTCAGTTTTTCATAGCATATGTAATGGATTCAATAAATAATAGATTCAGACATCCAAATTAATTTCTCAATGAAATTATGAAGACGATGTTTACGTGAAACACAATACTCAGTCATATAAATTTCTTGGGGGGGGGGGGGGTCGTAATGATATCAAGAAATAAAATAATAGCTGTAGAAATATACCTATTTAGACAGTCAGAGAATTTATCCACGAAATCCTGATAAAATCGCAATTACGTTAAGGTCTCCCAT